>ML780396.1:6904-34418 GCA_009831015.1 Picea engelmannii
AAATAAAAATCATCCTCAAAAATTAACCGTTGATTTTGCTGCACAAGAATCCCAGGCATTTAGAAATGCCAAGAAAAAAATAAAAATCATTAATTTCAGAAAGAAACAAAGAGAATCAGTTCTCAACAAGCAAAGCAGGAATAAGGCTCACCTTCATTATCTTTACTGATGGAAGGAAGTGTATTTTAAGTGTATTTTCTGGCTCAGTAAGAACAAATTTCTTAGCAACATTCTTGGTCTTGCAAATCAGAGCCACAAATTGATCATGGTCATGGCTGTTTGTAAGGAGCAAGTCCTCTATTACCAGAGGAAATGGCCGGTTTGGTTTCTTTTGGAGGCTATTTGCTCTATAAACCTTCTTGGAAGATCCGCAACCCATTCCGAAAATATCAACACGTCTTCTGGCCTAGCGCTACTCTACTTGATTGATTTCTCTGTGAGAAAAATCAGCAGAAAACCTCGTTCACAAATCTTTGGACGGAAAAAAGAAAACAGAACGCAAAATCTCATATAGAATTACAAAACGCTTTGTTTTGCAGAGTTAACATATGCTTATGCAGACATAAATCCTAGAGCAAATGATTGAATCTGCAAATGCATTGATCAACTGTCAACCATTACTGCTTCTAGCTTTTGTGTGGTTCCCGTATACTTTAATGACAAGTTTTGAGTATGAAGCTTAACGCCTAGACCTTAAATTGTGGTTGGTGTGCAGCAAAAATTCAGGTTGTTGTGAAGCAAACAAACGGAACGGCTATGGTTTCTTAACGAATAAAGGATTATAACTAGTCTGTTTGTTTTCATACGCTCCTCCACCATATAGGACCAAAATAACGGCTTGCTACAGTACTTTAAAGCAATCAAATATGCCATGCGAGGTTTGCAAAATCGTAGGAGATATTTATGTTGAAAAACAATCCCAAAATTCTTTGCAAATGCCCCGTTGGCAAAGGTTCCCATTTTTTGCTGGCCCTTTGCTTTCTTTCGATTGAGTTTCTCGCCCTTATCGAAGAGTTCCTCTCTCATACTTGCATTTTATATTGCTTCTACTCCGTGCCTAGGGGGTTGGTATTTTTCTCTACTGCAGTCAAAGGTTCAGGGACTAAAGCGATGTTGTCGGGTACCAAAACTGACATAACTGAAGACATCATGAAGCTAATGAATCCTAAGAGAAGGCCTTGTCAAGGAGTCTGTCTCTTGGGAAGTAAACAATGGAGCCCACCCGGTATTTTCTACTCTTCCAAGTCTTTGTCCTTTATCGTGTACCAAACCCTTGATGGTTTCTCCTACTTGTCCTCCGTTACCAAAGTTACATCCTGAAAAGTCTCACTTGGGTGGTCCATGTGTAGAAACTATTTCCCCTTCCCCGGTGAGTGACTCGGGAGGTTTGGGGTGTTTCTCTAGGAGAGACAAAGGAGCACTTCTTAACGAAAGGCACAGTTATCCTCCTATTCCAACTAACTAGACAAGAGTCGGAAAAAAGGCATGGAAGGCTAACAAGAAGATCAGGAGAATGGTTCTGGGGGCAGATATCGGGCTCGAAGAGACATACAGGATGTCCATGTGTGGTCTGGTAGGAAGATTATCTTACTCCTACTTGGCATCTGGTCCAGTAGAAGAGTGGATGGCTAGAAAGTGGAAACCAATCCTTGGTTATGTCCCTGAAATCCTTTATCTCACCAAAGGGTGGATGGGGTTCATCTACAAATCCTCGGAAGACGCTTCTTATTTGCTAAACAACTTTTGGGTCTTAGGAGGTAGCAGTTTAATGTTGAAGAGGTGGAGGGTGGCCTTTGACCCTCAGACTAAGTATTTCCACCAGAGGCACTTGTGGGTTTTGTTACCGGGCCTTCCCATTCACTTCTGGAATGAGGGAGCGTTGAGGGCTATTGGAGGAGCCTTAGGAAGATTTATCACTCTGGGTGAGTCGACCCTGGTAAACTCAAACAAAAAAATTGGTCAGATATTAGTGGAGATTGATATTCACAACGGTCTCTCGGAGTTGCTGGATATTGACTAGCGAGGATGCCACTACAAACAGTGACTGGATTATCAGGGTATCCCATTCATATGTAGTTGGTGTAGGTGCACTGGACATCTACGACGTGATTGCACTGGCAAGAGTACTGAAGATCAATCAAAGGATTCTCTCCTTCAGGATGACCCTCTAACTTATATGACTGATATGGACTCTTTAGGGGAGGCTCATTTCCATTTCGCGACTAAGGGTGATTCCCCTACTAACGAAGATCATACACTCTCTCGAAAGCTCAAACACTTATGCCCTGCCTTTTTCTCCTCTTTGTCTTTGTGGGAACGGTTAGCCACTGAAAAGTCAAGTTGGTTACAGTCCTCAACTTCTTCTTCAAAGACTGTCTTGGAGGGAACTATGGACTTAAATGCAGGAGGAATAGAGTCCTCTGAACTTCAGTCACCTCTCCAGCCAACTTCCGAAAGATTCGTTTATCCAAATATGACCGTTGTTCCACCTTCCATCTTTTCTTTTGGACTGTCACAGGGTCGTCAGCCACAAAAATCTAACGAACAGTGTAAGGGCCTGTCTCCTACTATTATTTCTTCTTATCTATCGGAACCAGCAGTGGAGCTTGGGTATAAAGAACCTGAAGAGAATGATTCATCTATCAATCAAGTTCTGGATACTTTGATCCCGTTTCCAAAGGTTATTGGTGGCTCTAAAAAGTTGTGTTCTTACCAAGGGAAGGCCCTCATTGAAAACCAGGTTCAACAGGAGGCGTCTTCCTCAAGGAATCTGTCGACTTGTGAAGGGAAAGACTTCACTTGGTCAAGAGGGTTGGGCATCGAACTTTCGCCACTAAAAACTCGTAGCAGTAGGAAAAAGTAGGAACACCAACTTCTCCAGGTAACTGAGTTGGATCCTACATCCACCGAAAGTGGGTCTCTTAGAGCGATGAAAGCCCTGGCGAGGTCAAAGTAATGTTGATTCTCTCCCTTAATGTAAGAGGGGTTGGAGGCACCCTCAAAACAGCCTCTGTCCGTAGACTCTTGGAAAATACGAGACCTGGTATCATATTCTTTCAAGAAATCCTGGTAAACGAGCAGAAAGCCAGTGATTTTGTTTATCTTTTTCACCCTACCTGGGTTTCGAGTTTTGTCATCTCTTTGGGTACTTCCGGAGGGCTCTTAGTAGCATGGGATCCAACCCATTATACATTCATTCCCTTTCTCATTGTTGAAGGAATTTTGTTAACAGGCATGTGTCTTCTTAACAACAAGGAGGTTGCTTTATTAAACTTATATGGTCCTTGTAAGGATCGGAAACTTTTCTGGAATACTTTGGAGGAGAGCGACATCTTAGCTATCAAACACCTGATCATAGTAGGTGACCTTAACATTATTCTCTCTCCAGATGAAGCATGGGGTGGATCAACAGGCACGGGGTTGACACATTTTTTTTAAAGAGATCTCTTCTATCATAACAAGCTGATTGATATTAAGTCGGACAAACTGGTCCCGACGTGGAGGAATGGTCGGTCTGGACAGAAAGCGATAGCTCAAAGACTTGACAAATTCTTGGTTGTCAAAGACCTCTTAAATGACATTGGAATCTTCCAGTCTTGGGTAGAATTTCCCTTTGTCTCGGACCATGCGTCGATCTTTCTCTAGATGGAAATGCCCCCTACTTATAAAATTTACCCTTTTAAATTCAATGAGTATTGGATCGGTGAGAAATAATTCGTGGACTTAGTTGTAAAGGTATGGAAGGATCTGATTTTTTTAATCGAAGGAAGCAGACAACTTAGACTCATAAAGAAATTACAAGAACTTAAGAAACAAGCAAAAATCTGGCACAAAGAGTTCTAGCAAAAGAAAAAATCAAGAGTGGTCGCGCTAGAATTGAACATTAAGAAAATCTTCAATAAGAAGGGAGGGTGTCCTAGTGACTAGATAGCATTATAAGATCTCAGAAATTTAGAACGGGAAAGGAATGGCTTTCTTTTAGCTGAGGAAGAATAGTGGCGCCTTCGTAGCAGGGCTCTTTGGATGAATAGTGAGGATAAAAATACCAAGTTTTTCCATAAGGTAGCCAACAATAACATGATCAAGATGCATGTTTGGGGTATCCAAAAAGCAAGTGGTGAAATCATTTATGAACTGGAGCATTTAAAAGAAGAGGCAACCAATTTCTTCAAAGATTTTTACAAAGCCCAGTCAAACCAGATAACAACTGAACAATGCATACTCATTGACACTTTCCCACAGATGATAAATGAAGAGGAATATGTTTCTTTATTTTCCTTTGTTACTTTGCCTGAGTTAAAAGAGGTGTTGTTTCACTTCAAAAAAGAGAAAAGTCTGGGTCTGGACAGGTGGTCTGCAGAGATTTTTTATCTTTTTCTTTGACCTTGTCGGAGAAGATCTGCTAGCAATGGTGGAGGAAACCAAAAGATGCAGAACCATTGCGGGATGCCTTAATTCAACCTTCTTGACGCTCATACCAAAGGAAAATAATCCAAAATCCTTTGGCGATTATCGCCCTATATCTCTTTGCAATCTGTGCTATAAGGTGATATCAAAAATTATTGCAAACTGTCAAAATCCATTCCTTTCGAGATCTATTTCTATTGAGCAGATGGGTTTTCTTCAAGGAAGGCATATTCAAGATGCCATAGGTACGACACATGAGAGCCTTCATAATTTAAGAAAGAAAAATTTGAAAGCTTTAGTACTAAAACTGGACCTAAGAAAAGCCTATGATTGTATTGACTAGGACCATTTAAGAATGATTCTTCTCAAAATTGGTGTAGGGATTCCAATGACAAACTAGATAATGGCATGTGTTACTTCTTCGTCCTTTGTGGTATTTATTAATGGGGAAGCTTCGACTTTTTTTTAGAAGTGGTAGAGGTGTGAGGCAAGGATGCCCCCTCTCCCCACTACTATTCATTTTAGTAATGGAAGGTCTCAACATTTACCGAAAAAATGCAGGGAGTCTAGGGCCATCACTGGTATAAAAGTAACAAGGTTGATTAAAGTATTACATATCCTGTTTGTGGATGATGTAATCATAATGTCTAAAGCGAACTTAGCCGAATGGAAGGAGATATATAAAATCATAAATCTCCTTTGCAACGCATCAGGTCTCACAGTCAACCAGACAAAGACTACAGTCTACTATGAAGGTATGTCAATGGATGATTCGTCTCCCTTTAAACCTTTACTCCCCTTTGAGTTCAGTGCACTCTCGAAGGGTTTCAAATATTTGGGATATTTTCTCAGGACATGGACACACCGTGCGTTGGATTGGGAGTGGCTGGTAACTAAATTCACAAATAAAATTAGCTTATGGTGTCACCGTTGGCTATCACTAGGAGGAAGATTTATCCTAGTAAAGTCAGTGTTGGAAGGCCTCTCGGTCTACTAGATGTCAATGGAAACCCTTCCCGGATCTGTTATTAATAAGATTCAAAAACTGATATTCAATTTTCTTTGGAGCGAACACTCAGAAACACAGCACTACCACCTTTGCAACTGGGAGACACTATCCCGTCCAAAACAGAATGGAGGATGGGGATTGAGAAACCTCCATCTTTTCAATAATGCTTTGATTTCAAATTCTTTATGGAGGGTCCTAAATAAGGATATCTTATGGCACCAAGTCATTAAGGACAAATACCTGAAGAATGCTACGATGATCAGCTGGCTAAGAAGATAGACTCATTTAATCAGAGCAGCATCAAGGATCTGGTCTAGTCTTGTTCGATCTATTCCTATAATCCTTCACTGGTTAAGTTGGCGCCCAGGCGTAGGGAATCAAATCTTAGTTGGGAGAGACAGGATATTAAATCTCGGGAATAAGTCTCTTATTCAACCAGAGGCGATTACCATGTTAAATCATTTTCATGTCACAGTCTTAGCGCAAGCCTCACTAGCAAATGACCCGATAACGCTGGCAGAAAAATGGAAAAGCAACAACGATCTGGGGCTGACAGGTTTGCACTCGAATGAATGGGAAATATACAACAGTGATTTAAACAGAGCTAGGGTTACCCTCAATTCCTCGTCAGAAGACGGACTACTATGGATGGGAGGTGCGTCAACTGGCGAGTTAAATGTCAAAAATGTATATGAGTCTTTGATATCAACGCAGGCGATCCCAACTTTACAAGGATGGCGTCTTCAATTTTGGAAATGGAAGTTGCCTCTGAAGGTTATCCTTTTTTTCTGGCTGGCGTTTCAGAACAGAGTCCTTACCTGAGACATCCTCCAAAAGAAAGGCAGGGTTGGCCCGAGCCTTTGTACCCTTTGCAAGCAAACAACGGAAAATAATGCCCACATGTTTATTGTTTACGCTTTCCCTAGAAAGGTATGGGCTTTGCTTGAATTCTTTACAAATTCAAAGTTAATCTGGGAAGGTCGAATGCTTCTAGAATGTATGAATTTTTGGACTAATAATAAATCTCAGTAAAAAATAATTCCGGTCCTAACCTACCGGTACGTTTGGATAGAGAGAAACAAGTCACTTTTTGAAGGGAGGAGTCCATCGGCCTGGGCAGTCGCTACAAAAGTGATGTGTGACCTCAACAAAATCTCTTCAACGCAAGTTTCCCCAAAGCTTAGGTATAATCCGATCATGAGGATTAGTGGCTATGCATTGGCATTATTTGATGGAGCATCAATCGAAGGGGGATCAATTTGTGGCGCTGGGGTGTCATCAAACACACCACTGAGCAATTTTTTAGATGGTTTTTTAATGGAGGTGCTGGAACAAATACCAAAGCTGAGTTACTTGGTGCTTGGGCCTCTCTTACTATTGCAAAAGCATTGAACATCCATTACATACAAGTCCTACGGGATTCCAAAGTAATAATTGAATGGCTAAATCGTCAAGGAAAACTCCAGGTCAACAATATCGAAGGTTGGAAACAAAGACTAATGAACCTGATTATCACCTTCAAAGGTACTAGTTTTCATCATATTTTCAAAGAGTCAAATAGGGAAGCGAATTTCTTTTCAAAACAAGCTTTAACGGAGGCCGAAGGAAGAATTACATACTTTTCTTGGGACAGAGCGATGGCTAGTCCCCAAACCCATATAAACATTTTCGAATTTCCAAGGTTTCTCTAGTTTGGAGTGTGACATTTTTTTTTTATTTCTGTCAGACGATCTCCTTTGATAATTTTCCAGCTCCTTAGTGTTGATCACTAGTTTTTTTCTAGAGATGAGCGAGGTGCTTCTGACTTGTTCCTACTTTAGTTCTTTCAGTTTTCCAGTCTTCCACTTTCAAGATCTATGTAATCAGTTTTTCTGACAATTTTTTTGTGTGTGACATTGATTTGAAGGTAGTTTTTAGCCTTCTTGAATCAAGGTTATAGATGATGTAATTAAAATTATTCTCTAATATAATTTTGGGTGAATTTTCTTATGAAAAAAAAAAGAAAAAGTTAGAGCAGTTTATTGGGACAACAATTCTTCTTTCCTCTGAGTCGGCGGAATTTGGTAATGAAGAATCATAATTTTATTGCTTTCAAAAATTTTACATTATAAATAGGATTTTCTATCTAATTTGTTATGAACCATTTCAACAATTTAAATTTATAATTTTAATAAGGAGTTGGTTAAACGTTCTACGTTTTGGTTTTTGTTTTTTTTATTGGAATTGGGTTAGACAAAATCTGTATTTTTTTGCTCTTTAAATTGCATTTCTGAATGCATAAATGGATTCAGCCTGTTGAAAAACCCGTGGGGCACTCTCATTATATAAACTTAACCACTCAAATCTGCAGATCCAACTGTGAGCAAAATCAAACAAAAAAAATAGCAAACCAAAAGGTAGAATGTTTAGACTAAGCTTTCATCAAAATTCTTATTAAATGTAAAAAAAAATATTTCATGTATAAATAAAAGACCACCAATAAGTTAAGGAGGTTAATGGCCCAATACACAGAAGCATCTGGACTAAAAGTCTGGCAGGAGTGAAAGTCTTCCCCTTAGGCAGCCAACGATGAGTCAGTCTGCATTCGCCGCCACCAGTGATAAATGTACCTATTGCTAATTGACTAACTGAATTATGATAGATTTTTTCCATGTGATAGAACCTATTCTTTTTTTGGTTCCTTTTCCCCTTTTTTTCCAATGGGAAAATTTCTCAATTATATTGATATATAATGTGTTCTCAAGTGAGAGAGTTTACAAATGCAGCTGAAGTGACAACTCTCATATGTAACTTTCGCCTATAGTGGTCTCTAGGCAAGCAAAGGGGGAAAGTTCATAAAAAAGAAAAGTCAAGGGCAATGTGAGCTGCTAAGAGTCTGAAAATTTGCTAAGAGTCTGAAAATTACACAAAATAAGAAGAGGGTAATACCCGAGAAAATCTAGCTAACAAAGTATTCTACAAAAAAAACAAAAACAAAGACCAGGAGTAGACTTCAAATCTCAAATCATAAAAGACCGCTAAGATGAGAGGAGCAGATCTTAAAATAGTTTTAGAAAATGGGGAGGGCCCTCATGACCATCTATCAAGAGGTTGTATGTTATAATGCCCGCTTTTTTCTGGGAAAAGTGGGTTGAAGTAGTCTGATTTTGTCCTTCCAAGCCAAGAGGGAGATGGCTTGTAGATCGCCCCTATTATTCAACCACTCAATAATAATTCAATATGAAGTTTGGAGACCAAGTATAACCTGGCCCAGACGCCCATGTTTAAGCATATGTTTAAGGGCTGTAAAGTTATGACGCTACTGGATTCCTCAACCTTTCAGAGTCATTATGTACCGCCCATCAAAACCTCAACAGCTTTCAATTTTGCTAAGAGGATTTTTCCGTATCCAAGGAAAATAATCACGAATTTACCAGAGCTATTAAACCTGAAAGACTTTCAGTAATTAAAAACGATTTTACCGGAGGTTTAAAAGGCTTTAAAGCTATTGAACCTTTAACAGGCATATATATCATTCATTTGATAAGAGGCAATAATGTACCAGGCTTAAACAGCTTTTAAGTCTTCCACGTTCTAACAACGAATTATTAATTATATTTTTAAATTAAAAATCATTATAGTGTAGTTGTATAATATCTTAAATATAATTACAATACGAGTAAGCTAGTTACGCCATGGGCGTTCCTTATGGGAAACACGGTGCTGTATTTATAATTAAAAAAAATAAAAAATTAATGGATGGACAGGATGCATTAGTGTATAATATTTTTGGTTATATACCTCGAATCTATGACCCAAATTTTATAGGTTAAAGTTTGTGTTGTTTAAAATCTGAAAATTAATGGTGGTTATTACTTTCCACTTCTCCCACCAAGTATAGCTTTACTCTCCACTTCCTCCACCCTTTTCCTCCACCTTTTTGAGATAGCTTCACTTTCCATTTTTCCATCGTTTCTTCTCGTTGTTGTTTGATTTCCCAACACCTTGCCCCTGTTAAAAATTTCATGTGATTTTCCCATTGGGAAATTAGAGAAATTTAACCAAATTGCATTTTAGATGCTTTTCTTAGAGGGAGAAGCTTTAATATTCGTTATTTCTGTAAATTTGTTTTCCATTCATGTTTTGATAAAATTTTCTCCCTTTTGCATGAGTACTATTGCATTCATTAACAAGATTAATGGCAGATAAAACAACAAATGATGCAAACGGTGCTCTCGTTGATCAGGTTTTCATAGGACAGGTAGACTAATTTCACTCGTATCATTCGTCGCGCCAATGGTTTAATGGACAATCTCAGTGATCAAGTCACTCTGAAATGTCGATTTTTTTCTAGTAAGCATTGGCTTCAGTTCAAACCCTAGAGTTATAGAAACAAATATAACTTTTTCTTTTGCAATAAGCCAAATTGTTCTAGATGTGAGGTATTTTCATGTCTAGTCATTGTCATTTGAGTTTCATAATTATTTTATGATATGCCTAAAATATTTTAAGTTATGCAATTATTTTCATGTCCAGACATAGAGAAAGTCTTATTTTGAGTATTGAGACTGGTTTGATATGAGTAACAAATTTAATGCATGCAGAAAAACAATGAGCACATGAAACCTATTGGTTTCGCCTGTCGCGAGTCAAGCAGTTGTGCTAGTCCTATATAGCCTGAGTGGGCCTAATGGTTAAGAACATGTGTTTTCTCCTTAGAGGTTATAAGTTCAAATCCAGAGGGGGGTAGGATATGTATACCTCCGTAGACTTTACCAGTCAAATCACTAGGCGGAGGGGGTCCCTTGTCCCACAAACAAGGGGGTCTCATACACCAATTTGGTGTCTGGCTTGGTCGTGACCTTAAAAATAGATTATTTTTATAGTAAATATATTTTTTTCAATTATAAATTTAATAAAAGTTTGACATAAGTGTGGAGATTTAAGACTAACAATTACTTTAAAGTGCACTAGTTGTATCTAAAATAGTGTTTTAAAATATTCTCAAGGATGTTTAGATATACCACTCACAATCAAATAAATTTTGTCCCTATTGTTGCAAGCATACTATTTATGGAGAGATAAAAAAAAAAAGATTAAATGGAATACGTCTATTCATGGATATGAATAGATCACATGTTGCCCCCTCAAGAGAAATTACTTCCAGAATACCCTCTCACGGGTGCATTGATGCTGATTGAATGAGCTCTCATTCTCGTATCTACCAGTTCCAGCCTGATCTTCCATTCCTTCCTATCTGACATCATCCATGAACTCCTTCAGATAGTTCTACCATGGTATATGAGCTCCTATGCTTTACACTTCAGATGATACGTGTTTACACAGATGGTACTTCATGCTTCATCTTTTTAGTTGATGTGCTATGATTTCATGAGTGGATTTTTTTTTATCTAGAAGTGGTGTGATGGTTTCTAACCTGTCATGAAAGTAATTAACATGGGTTATATCTTATAGCACTTTTTAATGCTAATAATTTTATTATTTTGTCTTGTTTTACTGTGGGGGGACATGTTGTCCTTAAATAAATGTTGCCTTGACTTAGGACTAATTGTACCACCAGTGATCTAGTTGAGTAGCATGTCTATATGCTAACCACGTCTAACACTTTCCATCTTTTCCCTTCACTACCATCTCATTCATAAAAATAAATACTACCCTTGCTTACATTTGACTTATCAAATGTCATTCGGCAAGATATAAATGAAAAAGAATGTATGCTAAAGTAAAAAATAAAGCCAAAAAGGCTAGAGGTGAAGAGCATAAATGTTAAAAATGAGAAAATAAAGAAACTAGAGCCATGCCACCTCACTAAAAAGAACAACCCCAAGGTCCTATGCTAAAAACGCATATATAAAGAAAAATGACTAATATAGTTTTTAAGAGATTTATTTTGGTATATTATCTGTGGTGTTTCTAATAGATATTCACTTTCAACTCCTCATAGACCTGCGATGAGATATGTAAGCCATTAAGGCCAAATTTCAAAATATGGACTTGGAAGCAAAATTCAAAATATTCAAGAGATCAGACTTGAAGAGAAAGAGAGATATAATAGGGATATCATGTACATTCACATCGTAGGAGAATATACTCAAGAAATATATGTTTGGTATGATTATGAGGACTATTGTGATGATTGGTATATGGAGAGTTATAATATGGAGATCATCGGCCATCGCATCACGAAAGAATATAATCAAGAAACATATGCTTGGTCTGATTGGGAGGTCAAATGTGTTGATTGGTATACAGATAGTCATCATTTCTCAGATGATAACCATTTCCATCTTCTATTTGATGACTCTACTTCACCTCATGTAGAGAACACAAATATTCTTTTTCAATTTTCTCTAGTACTAGTGGATGATTTTTGGGCTAGATCTACATATTTGGATCCACATGAGTAATGTCAATCTTTGGAGCATCATTTTCATCTGGCTATTGAGTTTCAATGTCTTCAACGTGGAGTTTGTTGGGTATGTGTTATATTATTTGCAAGAGTAGTAGTGTCTGAGCGTATGCATTGGGCGCGTAGAGGGGCGGAGCCCCCCGCACGGGGGTTCGAGGGCAGCGCCTCCGAAAAAAAAAAAAACTGCATTGGGACCGCATTTGTTCTGCCTCGAGACCGCATTATATTTAGGTGGTTTTTCGGCACATGGTTTCTTTACCGATGGTTTTCTATTTCCGGTTAAGGAATTAGGGTTTTGGACTAATCCAGGTCATTGGGTTAGGGTTTTGGATGCCACTGGATCCTATATGTATTTTGTACTGTAAACATTGTAATATGATGAATAATATAGAATATGTTGGTTTTCCTGGTTTGGGTTTCCAAGGGAAAAATCTCTGTGTAATGTTTGTATTTTCCATTGTATCTTTTTTGTTCTTTTACTAAATATATGTTTGTAGTAGATATTGTACAAGGTTAGAATTTACAGAGTTCACATGAACACTTGTACATGGGACTTAGGTTTACAATGGAAATTGCACTACTTCAACATGGTGGCTAGCACTTCTACATGAGACCTTGTTTCTCCAGCCTATTTCAACATTTTGGTCCACACTTATCCATGGGACCCTGGTATATGGTTGTACTTCCTCATAATAAACATTGAGGACAACACTTTAATAAGGGGGGTGGAATGTACTGTAGCTAGGGGAATAATATGGGGTACCTAGGGAGGTACCCAAGTGAAATAATAGTAGAGAATTGTTGTTATGTATGGAAGCCACTATTAATAAATAAGGCCTAATGTGAACATAATAAATGTAAGAGGGCTTACTAGAAGGTTTGTTAAGAACCTAAATAAATATATAAATATAATCACCACAAATATTGAATACACAGTAGATCCATAGAGCAAGATCAAAGAAACCACACTTTATTATTACCAAACCCTTGAGGTAGGGAAACACCATACAATGGATCCTATTATAGAAGGGATCCTCTCTTGTTCACTTGCCTCTTTGAGGGGGCATCCTCCTATTGAACTACTGCTCCAAATACAATACTCTCTTCAAGTCTCATTACATTGCTTGAACCCCATTATATAGTTCTACCATTACCTAAGAACATTCTAGAGGAGGAATCTTCTAGAAGTAGAACCTTCTAAGAAGTCCTCTTACATTTATTATATCTAACTACCCATTTATTATATCTAACTACCACAGTGGGCCTTATTTAATAATATAGTGGACCTAGTCCACCTTACATTGAATGGCCTCCACTATTATCACTATGGGCCCTCTGCCCCCCCCCACTACCTCTCTAGCTACCTTACAAGGTTCTGTTTCTGGAAAGTTCCTCCTCTAGAATGTTCTTAGGTGGTAGGTAGAACTATATAAAGGGGTTCAAGCAATGTAATGGGAAAGTGGAGAAGTATTGTATTTGGAGTGTGTAGCTCATTAAGAGGTTTCCCCCTCGAAGAGGCAAGTGAACATGAGTGGATCCCTTCCTTAATAGGATCTATTGTACGGTGTTTCCCTACCTTAAGGGTTTTCAATATAATAAAGTGTGGGTTTCTTCTACCTTGTTCTCGGATCTATTGTGGTGTTTCTATATTCATATATTTGGAGCTTAACACTCTGTCCTCTTTTCTTCAGTTATGATAATGCAAATACAAAGAAAGAGACACTTACTATGGAGTTTCCTTGACACTATGGCCTGTATGGCTGCTACATAATATTTTCCTCCTCTAACGTTATGCTCTCAAAATACCACTCCTATATTCTCTGCTCAACTATGGAACAAGTACAATGCTAAAGAATTGAATCATTTCTCCTCCTAGTGGCCTGATATTTAACATAGCTTAATAGTCGTCTAGAGTTAGGTTTTTTGCATCCTCAAACCTCAATTAGTGATAGTGTTTGAACCTTGTAGAATCTTCTTAAAATTCCACATGTGGCTAGCCCCATATGTGTGAGTCATGGGGGCTAACATGGTATCCACTCGTAGCATGGTGGTCAACAAGGTAGGTTTTTTATCACACTAGTTGTAGGTTGGGAAAATCTCGACCCAACCATCAAAATGGTGACAACTTAGAGAGAACCTACCTATTGTCACCTTAGGCAGGTGTTCCTGTCACTTTAGAGGTGAGGTAGTCACCTCAAAGGGGAAATCTCAATAACCCTAGGGGTGATTGAGGCAGAAAATGTGATGTATGAATGGATGCCCCTAAAGGTCAAGTTTCTATATGTAAAATGGAACTTGGTAATGAGTCTTGAGGGTTTATTGAGGTTGCAAAATCTTTGAGTGACCTGTAAAGAGATAATACTTGCCCGAGACACAAGGAAAACCAAGTATACAATGCAATGTAGCAATTGGAAAAGCAGGTTAAGCTTGTTGTCCCTAATAGCATCTGTTAGTAATATTATATATCAGCAATGAAATGGCACAATAATTTGTTAAACAAGTGCTAGAAATCAAGTGAAATATGCAAGAGATAAACTAGCTAAACGCTAGTGAAACTCAAGATTCAAAGACCAAGATACTAGCATAAAAGGTAAGGTTGTTGTAAATACTTTTTGCAGCAATATAAATCAGCCTTATGGCTGTAAAAAACAACTTATTACATCAAGAATATCAACCACTAAAACCTCCCCAAAATTTGTCAAAAAGTGCGCTAGGCCTAGTAGTTTATGTGTGCAAACTTTGAGCAACTTTCAGTGGTTGATTTAAGAGTTATTGAAGAAGTTAGATTAGGGTTTCTGCAGCCCTAATGGATAAATATGAATGTTTGTAACAACATCAAGCAATACCCCTTTAGAGGGGATTCCCTAGTGGCTAAGAGGTGCTCTAGGCACAAGGAACAAAACTCAAATTGTAAAAAGTTAATATGGCAAGAAATCACGTTTCCCAATGCACTATTTAATTTGTCCAATGCAAAAATATTCAGAGTAGTGCCTTTAAAATTGGGTGAATGGGGTCTTTAAAGCACAAGTTAGATCAACAACAACCCTAGGGGTGTAAATCCTCTTACTCCCTAGGGTATTCCAACCAACTTAGGGTAAATCTAGGAGGGTATACACACTCATATTTCTCCTAGCAACCCTTACTCAAGAAAATACTTATAAACTTAACAATAAGATGAAGCAATGATGGAGGGTGTATCCAACATACTCCTCCCTAAGGTTTTCACCAACAATAACCAAAGTAAGCAAGAAAAAAATAACATATGCAGATTTGTCCTTACCTAATCCAAGAAATGAAATATCAAACCCTAGTTTACCATGAAAAATTCATCCAAGAGTCAAGAGAGCAAGCCTTTAGGGAGTGTGCATCACTCCTCATCCATTCACCAAAAGACATTTCACAAGAGAAAAACACTATAATCACCAAGAGTAATGAAAATTTCAGCCAAATACTTCTCACAATGGGAGAGTTATGTTATGAAATGAGATTCACATGATATATATTTATACAAAAACCTTAAAACATAATTTGTCCACTTAGCAATGGTGAAACATAAGATAAGGGGTCAACAACCCTTATCTTACCCCTTGCCTCAAATAATAATATTTAATTGTCACTTTAACACAAAAGAAACCCTAAAACAAGATGATGTCACCCCTTTAGGGGATGTTTTGGCACTTGAGAAAGTCGTTGGAGAGGAAGATGGCGGTCATTGGGGCTCCTTGAGCCTCCTAATCATGTGATAGGGTCAATCCATGTCTCCTCCGATGAAAATATGCCAAGTGTCAATGTGCAACTCCATCACCACCAAACCCTAGCCCCTTCATGGCATCAAGCCTCAAGGAGGTGACGTTTTTTCCTCTCCTAGGCAATTCGTTTGGGTGGTAGAGGCTAGGTTAGGCCCTTCATGATGTATTCTAGGCCTCCAAAGGAATGTCTCTATCATTCAGCATGCGGGCCCTAGGAATCCATCCTATGGGCTTCTTACCCCATGGAACCCCAAGCTAGGCTTGTTATCCCAAAATTGGCCACCAAGAACGGTCCTGCAAACAAAGGGGTACGCCCTCCAAGGATCTCAAGTCAAATATATCATGACAAGTGTAAACCACATCTAATAAGAAATACACCTAAAAATGTGCATCAAAACTACCTCATCAAATTAAACAAATGCTCAAAACCCTATACATTTGACCAAGTTTAAGTATGGGAGGGGTGTCATAGGAGTCCTATTGGGTAGACCAAGGCCCTCAATTAGGGGATGCTCCCAAGGATGGTCTTTCAAGGCTATGTAGTGGGTGATGAGGTGGAAGGGGTTTATATTTCATAGGTCGATGAGATTCATGACATACAAGGGCTCGTATTATCTCATTCATGGATGCATTTGTAGAGGGTGTGTGGCACCTTCGTTTGCGATGCACTTTTTCCAAGCCCATCTTCTTTCCATTCTTTATTTATTTCATGTTTTAAGGAACAAGTTGAAGGCCATTGTCCTGGCGTGGTGTCCAGATAATGACAGTGTCACTCATAATCACCTCACGGAAATGAGAAGGTTGGCTCGTGATAAGATCCCCCTTCTCTCAGTTGTGTAACTGAGAGCCACTACCCTGGCTTGGTGACTAGATGATGGTAATGTCATACCACTAAATACCCATGATCATGATAGTTCGGCTCATAATGAGACCTCCCATCCTCCAAATAACCCATTAAGCATTCATTATCATTTATTTTTGTAGGTCGCCCTTTTTGTACAGAGAAGAATTTCATTGCTTTCTCGGGGATCCCTGGGTGAAGCAACTGGAAGGTATATATCTAGGCTTTTATATTCTTATCCAACAATAATCTATCTAGGCCTTCAACCCATTATTTTCATGAAATGAGGTACATGCCCTTCTTGGGTCACTAAAGTCAAAGGACCTAGAAGAGGACAATATGATGGGAGTGTAATGAGCGGAAAGTGGTAAGTATGGCCGGGAATGGAACGATAACCCCTAAATGGACCCCTAGTCACAAAACTTCCCCAAAGGTTTGCCACTTACTAGGAAATCTATGACACTCACCAAGGTGAAACAAGGTCAAAGGAATAATTTCCAAGAAAGCGTTCTATATCAAAAGAAACTTAAATGCATGTTTAAATGACTTAAATATTAGGGTGATTACCTGCCACAATACCTAACTTGTACCACATGGAGCAAGACTCATATGCCTTCCAGAAGCTAGAGGGTGTGGTGGATGCACTGACAATGGATTATAAAGTGGTGATAGAATTGGATTTGTAAATATGTTGAACCTGCACATAATAGATCTAGCTAAACAATGATACACACATTTGTAGAGAAAATAGGAGAAAGAAGAAGAAGGAAAGAAAGAATGAAAGAATTCTCATTAACTGTTTTCCACACTTAAAGAGTGAATAATTTACAATAGATACAGGATACATGAGTAACTAATGCACCATAGTGGTGGTCTATATTGATATGGACACACACCAATAGTTATGGGAGTAAACTGCCACCTAGTCTAGTCTCTCAGACAGTTACGAGATTGAACTGCCACCTAGTCTGAGTTAACTAGTCTATCAATCTTCAGTTAACTGACTGAAACAGAGTGAAGTGAGGAGGAGATCATGGACTCAAGGATAATTCAATATTATGGTGATGAAACCAAGGATAATATTCATTAGCATGGTGATTCTCCCAATGTTTCATGGTGACAAAACCAATGTAGTATCTAGACTCAACTTAACTAGTCAAATTGAAGTGTCAATTGAAGAGAATATTCTCCAGGTGGAATATTCTCCCCTAAAATATAGGAGATTATATAATGACTAATAATGACTAATAAACAAGGAAAAACCTTAGGAAAAATAAATCCTAGGTGTGTGTGAAGTAACTCCAACACCCCCCTTGAACATCACTATGGTGAAAATAAAGAATGGGTCCCGGCAACGAGGCCATGTTAGGTACCCAAATACAAAAGATACACTGAAATAAAGTGAGGAAAGAGGGAAAACCTCATGGGAACCCCCCCCCCTCCCCCTCAAGGTACAATGTATGTAAAAAGAAGAACTACAACTGCTAGGCAACTGTGTCCTTCACTCCAAGAAGACCTTGCAACTATGTAAGTTTGTGCTCGTTGAAGATTTTGTTGAAGATGTAGATGTCTGCATGGATATGATGAAGTAGATGCACCATTGATATGTCCACACATATCCACTTTCTCTTCTTGTAATGAAGAATATCCAAATAAAGTTTGGATGAAACTTTGAAAATCGTGTGGCCGTTTCCGGAAAAAAAACGCTGAAATTTTGTTGATTTTAAAATGATCGTAACTTCACTTCTTGGACTTCGTTTTGGACAAAAAAAAATTTAAATTGGACATTTTCCCGAGAGGAATTCAAATATACAATTTGTTTCTGAAAATTTTGCTCAAAAAATATCATAATTGAGTCTGATGTGTGTGGCTCCCTTTTTGTCTCCTGAGATGCATGCATTGCTCATGGAAAAGTGTCTGCATGTGACTCCTGAGATGCATGCTATATATCTTCCACATGAATTTCAGAAAATAAATCTGAAATTGAGTAGACATCATCTTCAATTAATGGAATACAAATTTGTGCAAATACTTTTGTAGAAGACTCTTCATAATAAGAAGTTTGATCTTCTGATGGCTTCTCTTCTGGCTCTATCTGTTCAACCTCCTACATGAAATCTTCACAATATTTTTTATTCCCGAATAGAACCTCCAATCTGGTCCATGTTGGCATGTTTTAAAGACAGCGTATTCTTGTCATTGATGGCAAGTACAATAAGGACGATGGCTTAAGTACAGGAAGAATGTGCCAGGCGGGCACTTGAAGTATTTTGGGAAGACGCAGTAGAGCAAGCTCGATAAGATCAGAAGAGATAGTGCAGAGTATGCGTGTTTGTCATTGATGGAAAATATCACGACCAACAGCGCAGGGATAATGGCATGGCAATGGCAAGCTCAACAAGTGATCGTTGGATCCCATTCAGAAGCATAAACTCCAGGAGTTAAGGAAGAAACTCATAGCAAAAAATCGCAAAATGTGAAACCACGACTTAATCTCCATTTCGGAGTTTCGGATACCAGAAATTGGAGGTGTCTTGGACACTCACGACAAGAATGCTGAAATTGCGAAATGAAAAACCACAACTTAATCTGAGTCGTTGATCAAAGGGAGATCGTGGACCATTGATCTGACTCCATTTCGGAGTTTCGGATACCGGGAGTTGGAGGTGTCAAGAACACTCATGACAAGAATGACGAAATCGCGAAATGAGAAACCATGACTTAATATGAGTCATTGATCAAAGGGAGATTGTGGACCGTTGATCTGACTCCATTTTGGAGTTTCGGATATCGGGAGTTGGAGGAGTCAAGGAAGAAACTCACAACTCGTGATTTGCAAAATCATGAAAAGATCTGGACCGTCAAACCATCAAGATTGTGGACCGTTAATCTAACTCATTTTCGGTGATCGCAAAATGAAGAGTCGAGACTCTTCATCACAAGAGTCCCGAAGTTGCGAAATGCGAAACGTCGAAAATTTTGGGGTTCGTGACTTGGAGTGTCGAAACACTTCAACACAGAAATGACGAAACGCCGAAATGTGAAACGCCGAAAATTCCGGGGTTCGTGACTTGGAGTGTCGAAACACTTCACCACAGAAATGCCGAAACACCGAAATGCGAAACGTCGAAATACCTTTTGGTGTAGGTTGTGGTCAATGTCAGTGGTCATGTGAGAGGGAGGAGCTAACACTAAGCTAAGCTCCTTTTCAACGATTGTAACATGAAGAGTCAAGACTCTTCACCACAGGAATGTCGAAATGCCGAAATGTCGAAATGCGAAATGTGTGTTCAGAATTGGCCCCTAGTCATAACCTATGGTCACATCGATGAAGGCTCAAGGGAGGAGCTAGCATGAAGCTAATATCCATTTCGAAGATTTCAACTTGGAGAGTCAATATGCCTCACAATAGGAATTGTCGAAATGCGAATCGTGAAAGTGCCTTCTGAACAGGCGTGTGGTCACCACTTGAGGCCACATGTGAAAGGAAAGGTGAAAGGTGCCAAAGGCATAAGGCTCAAGAGGTTCATAGTTTAATTGGCAGAAACCACTTATTGTTTCTGCACAGAAAAATCAAAGAGGCCTAAGTGTGATTTCCAGAGGAGCTGAAGAGTCTCAAGGCATCTTCCAGTGGAATGAAGACTGTTCATAGAGGCGATTGACAGATGGAAGAGCATTGAAGCCTGTAACTGCAACAGAGAGGATGAGCTCGACTATGATAGAGAAGATGAAGAGTCTCGACTACTAGACAGGCTAAGGAATCTTAGCATAACACTTAGTGATAATGAACGCATGGGTATAACCGCCAGAAAATCTGAGGAATTACCATGATGATCAGGAAGAGGACTCAACACGAGAAGAACTTGCAGAATAGAGAGAGTGTGTTGATGCTCGAGAGAGTGAATCGGTGGTAATGTGGAGTGGCGGTGAATATCTTGATGTGGAGAACAATGGCGAGGTGTAGAGCATGCAGAAGCATTGCGCATATAGTATGCACAAGGTGCACAGAGACTATAAGAATGCATAACAAAGAAGAGATGAGTGTTGTTGTTGAGAGTGATTTAGGCGTGTATAAGGAGGCAGTGTGCAACAGCTGAAATAAATAGAAGAGGAATGGTGCATTGAATGGACATGGCGCATAGAGAATTAAAGGAAGAAGAAAAGAAAGCGTAAGGCATGTGTGCAGGAAGACAGTGAGGCAGACAGAGCAGGGCAGTGTAGTAGAACAGTGATGAGACTGGTAATCCATTGATGAACATTATATCACTGTAATAAGTTTCAGTAGCAAAGATTGATATTTCAGGGTGGTAGGGAGGTGCTAGGGAGGACTGTTGTCCTCAGAGGTTCAAGTGGGTGCTTGAACATAGGGAGTTGTAGCTTCCATCTGGTTGCAGCCGGAGAAACCAAGGTGGCAGGGTGGTGCAAGGGAGAACATTGGTTCTCTGATATACAGGTCGGTGCCTGTGTAACTGGAAGTTGGTGCTTCCATTCAATTGGTGCTGGAACTCTTAGGAAGTTGGTGCTTCCATCTAGTTGGTGCTGGAACTCTTAGGGAGTTGGTGCTTCCTTCTAGTGGGTGCCAGAGAAACCATGGAGTTGGTGCTTCCTTCTAGTGGGTGCTAGAGAAACCAGGGAGTTGGTGCTTCCTTCTAGTGGGTGCTAGAGAAACCAGGGAGTCGGTGCTTCCTTCTAGTGGGTGCTATAGAATCTAGAGAGTTGGTGTTCTCAGCAAGTAGCAGCTTTCAAAACAGAGGTTGTATCCTCATTATGAGTTGGTGCTCATAAGTATGATAATGTACAGAATGTAAAGATTACTTATCATATAAAGAATAAGAGGTTTTTACCTTTTAGGGGTTTCCTCAGGAAATAACTGTCTCTGTGTACCTCATATGTGTGAATGATGTTGAATGTTCTATTGCTTACTTCCCTGCATTATTGTGATTGTCATTGAGTGCTCTGTAAAGAGTTTAAAATAAGCATAATTGTTTAAGCACGGTAACAACTGATTCACCCCCCCTCTCAGTTGTCCAGCAATTGGTATCAGAGTCGACCCCTTTTATCTAAGGGTAGATCCTAGAGCTTAAACATGTCAAGCCATGAAGAAAATTCAACAAATAAGGCCCCTCTGATGGAACAAACTTCGACTTCTGGAAGGTTAGAATGAGAACATACCTAATGGCCTTAGGTGTTGATGTTTGAGATGTAGTAGAGAATGGATACATAAATCCTGTTGTGCCGGCTTCCAAGGATGATAAGTTAGAATTTAGCTTTAATGCTAAGGGAATGAATGCTATTTTGAATGGACTTGCAGAAGCCGAGTTTGTAAAGGTGATGCATCTTCAAACTGCCAAAGAAATGTGGGACAAACTCATTAGCAGTTATGAAGGTAATGAGAAGGTAAAAGATGCCAAGCTTCAAACCTATAGAGTACAGTTTGTAAAGCTATAGATGAAAGAACATGAAACCATTGGGAAGTATTTTCTGAGAGTTGAAGAACTAGTAAATGCAATGAAAGCACTTGGTGAAAAAATTGAGGAACCCTCTTTAGTTCAGAAAATTTTGAGATCTCTGCCAGATAGGTTCAACCCAAAGGTCTCAGCAATAGAAGAACTTAATGATATAAAGGCTTTGGCTTTTGATCAACTTCTAGGAACTTTGACTTCATATGAAATGAGGATAGTTACAAATAAACCCACCTCTAGAGAAGCATCATTTAAAGAAGATAAGAATGAAGATTATGAGCCTGATGAAATTGAAGCAAAATTCGTGAGAAGACTAAAGAAAGGATCAGGCAAGTACCAAGGTAAGCTGCCCTTCAAATGTTTCAATTGTGGTAAGATAGGTCATTTTTCAAATAAATGTCCACACAAGAAACATGATCAGAACTCTGAAGGTGAAAAGAAGTTCAAACCTAAGAGATTTGGCAGAAAGAAAAGTTTATGTGTAAACGATGTTAACTCTTCAGAAGACACAGATAGTGACTCCTCACGTGAAGATAAGGACAATGACTTCATGCTTATGGCCCAAGATGATTATGATAATAAAATCACAGAAAGTGAGGCTAATGAATAAGAAGTTGTGGTTGATATGGAAGGAGAACTGATCAGTGCAGTGGAAGAGATTGACAGACTCAGAATTAAGAATAGAAAGCAAAAACAATTGCTGATACAGTTCAAGAAAGATAGTAAACAGCCTGAAGAAGACTTTGCCCTGCTAAAAGTGGAATTACAAGAGGCAAAGAAAATCGAGGACATTCTGAAACAACAGTTATCAGAAAAGAAGGCAAGATGTAAATCTCTGGAAGAAGAAGTAGTGAAAACTAGGAAAGAGTTGGAGAAGTTTCAAGCCTTGTATCATCATAATCTGTCAAGTATCAAAGCCTCAAAAGGATTAGCCACCATTCTGAATCAACAAAGGAATCCAAAGTTGAAAACAAGGTTGGGTTATGAAGATGGATCAAGTAGTGGTCATCCAAGCAACAAAGACTTCATCAAGTTTGTCAAATCTACAACCAATGACGACAACAAACCTACAGAAACAAATGAAGATAATCAACCGCCCAGGAGGAGTAAAGAAAAAGGTTCCAGAACTGAATCTTTAGAACAAGGAAACAATACAATCCCTACTCAAGGAAATCATCACCATAGAAGAAATCGATTTGCTCAAAGAAGACAACCATTTTCCAAGTACAAAGAATTTTTCTATGGATATTGTTTCTACTATTCTAACTTTGGTCACAAAGCTGTAAATTGTTCCTTAAGACTTAGACATGAGAAATTAAGATTTCCAAGGAATAAATATCTGCCACAACAAATAATGATACAGCCAAGTAACAAATCATCACAGATTGCAAATTGCCAAATTAAGTCTAGAGACATGCAATTGAGGAGGTCAAGAAATAATAAACAGTCAATGAGTAGACAACGCTGCAACAATAACTTTGACCTATTGAATAATGAGATTGAATGCTATAACTGTCACAACTTTGGCCACAAAGATGCAAACTGACATCTGAAGAATTACAAAGAAGATCCAAGGATAAAGTTCTTATATAGAAAGGCCAGCACATGGAAAAGGAAAGATAGTGAAAAAGGTGGTCTAGCACTTTCAACTCAAAAACAAAAGGCCTCTGGGAATATAGACAATGGATGTTCCAAGCACATGACTGGAGACAAGGATAAGCTTTTGTCAATAAGTAAAAGCAAAACAGGAAATGTGATCCTTGAAAATGATGAACCAGGTAAAATCAAGGATAGAGGGATGGTGAGTTTGAGTAATGTCAAAGGCGATGCCCAGTACGTTCTGCTTGTGGATGGTCTGAAACATAATTTGCTCAGTACAAGTCAAAATTGTGACAGAGGCAGTGAAGAGGTGTTCACGTCCGAAGAGTGTAAGGTAAATGTAAACTCAGGACAAGTGGTAAATAAAGGCATACAGAAAATTAATGATGATGATATAGAATCCTCCCCTGCAAGTAAAGAAGAAGACATAGATACAATAAAAGAATGTTCAGTTAGCATCTATCCCATGGAAGAAGTAGAAGAAGAATCATGTCATAAGATGGAAGCTGAAGTTTTGAAGGTTGAGAAGTCAAACACCCAAAGAAAGTTCTTAAATAGCTCCATGGCCCTGGATAAGCTCTTGGATAGTTAGAGATCACCAAATGAAAAATCTGGTATTGGATACAACAAGGAAGAAATCAGTAATCCTAAGAAACCTGATACAAGTCCTTCGTCTGTGAAAAAGAAAAGCAGGTATGAGAGTGGTTGTAGCGGTTTTTTCTTGTGATTGAATATGGTCATAAAATCCTTGGATTGTATCCATCATGGAAGAAAAATGAAATTGCAGTAATAGAGATTGATGAGAATCAATGGGGAGATCCAAGGGTTATTTAAAAAGTACAAGCTACAATTACACAGTGTTTCAGTAGGACATCAACATCTTCAACAACAACATTTTGTTTTACAAAATGATATACATGACATCCTGTAGAGATAACAAGAGGAAAGACCTTGTCAAGGAAAGCTAACCTTTTAGGAACAAAGGGGGAAAATAGTCAGAAGCAGAGAGAACAGTGATAGGGGGAGTCATCTAGTTATGACAAGAAAATTTGATGAAGGAGTCCTAGTAAGAGAGGTGAGCAATATTGAGTATTCTACAGAGGATACAGCGGAAACTGAAGATGAACAGGTCCAAGAATTAGAAGGAGAAGACTCTAGTTTAGATACAAATACTCTGCAGGCCTCAAATAAGAGAGTCCATCCTATCAGGGGGAGTTTGTGTTGGTTTAATATCTGATACCTCATAAAAATACTGCAATAGCTCAGGGGGAACGTGTTTTCTTTGACATTGATGTCAAAGGGGGAGAAAAGAGTCTGGATGCCTTTGTTGCCATCAATGCCAAAGGGGGAGATTGTTGGCATGTTTTACAGGCAATGTATTCTTGTCATTGATGGCAAGTATAACAACAACGATGGCTTAAGTACAGGAAGAATGTGTCAGGCGAGCACCAGAAGTATTTTGGGAAGACGCAGCAGAGCAAGCTCGATAAGATTAAAAGAGATAGTGCAGAGTATGCGTGTTTTTCATTGATGGCAAAGATCACGACCAACAACGTAGGGATAATGGCATGACAATGGCAAGTTCAACAAGTGATCGTTGGATCCCATTCAGAAGCGTAAACTCCGGGAGCCAAGGAAGCAACTCACGACAAAAAATCGTGAAATGTGAAACCGCGACTTAATATCCATTTCAGAGTTTTAGATACCAGGAGTTGGAGGTGTCTAGGACACTCACGATAAGAATGTTGAAATCGCGAAATGTGAAACCATGACTTAATCTGAGTTGTTGATCAAAGAGATATCGTGGACCGTTGATCTGACTCCATTTCGGAGTTTCGGATACCGGGAGTTGGAGGTGTCAAGAACACTCATGACAAGAATGACGAAATTGCGAAATGAGAAACCATGACTTAATCTGAGTCATTGATCAAAGGGAGATTGTGGACCGTTGATCTGACTCCATTTCAGAGTTTCGGATACTGGGAGTTGGAGGAGTCAAGGAAACAACTCACGACAGGAACTCGCGATATGATAAATCACGAAAATATCTGGACCGTCAAACCATCAAGATTTTGGACCATCAATCTGACTCGATTTTGACGATCGCAACATGAAGAGTCAAGACTCTTCATCACAGGAGTCTCGAAGTTGCGAAATACAAAACGCCGAAAATTTTGGGGTTCATGACTTGGAGTGTCGAAACACTTCAACACAGAAATGTTGAAACACCGAAAATTTTGGGGTTCGTGACTTGGAGTGTTGAAACATTTCAACACAGAAATGTCGAAATGCCGAAAATTTTGGGGTTCATGACTTGGAGTGTCGAAACACTTCAACACAGAAATGCCGAAACGCCGAAATGAGAAACGTCGAAAATTTCGGGGTTCGTGACTTTGAGTGTCGAAACACTTCACCAAAGAAATGCCAAAATGTCGAAATGCGAAACACTGAAATACCTTTTGGTGTAGGTTGTGGTCACCGTCAGTCGTCATGTGAGAGGGAGGAGCTAGCACCAAGCTAAGCTCATTTTCAACGATTGTAACATGAAGAGTTGAGACTCTTCACCACAGGAATGCCGAAATGCCGAAATGCGAAATGCGTGTTCAAAATTGACCCTTGGTAATAACCTATGGTCACATCGACGAAGGCTCAAGGGAGGAGATAGCATGAAGCTAATCTCCATTTTGGAGATCGCGACTTGGAGAGTCGAGGTGCCTCACAATAGGAATTGTTGAAATGCGAATCGTGAAAGTGCCTTCTGAACATGCGTGTGGTCACTGCCTGAGGCCCCATGTGAAAGGAAAGGTGAAAGGTGCCAAAGGCATAAGGCTCAAGAGGTTCACAGTGTAACTGCCCGAAACCATTGATTGTTCTTGCACAGAAAAATCAAAGAGGCCTCAGTGTGATTGCCAGAGGAGCTGAAGAGTCTCAAGGCATCTGCCAGTGGAATGAAGACTGTTCATAGAGGCGATTGATAGATGGAAGAGCGTTGAAGCTTGTAACTGCAACAAAGAGGATGAGCTTGACTATGATAGAGAAGACGAAGAGTCTCGACTGCTAGACAGGCTAAGGAATCTCAGCATAACACTCAGTGATGATGAACGCATGGGTATAACTGCCATAAAATCTGAGGAATTGCCATGATGATCAGGAAGAGGACTCGACACGAGGAGAACATGAAGAACAAAGAGAGTGTGTTGATGCTCGAGGGAGTGAAGCGGCGGCAATGTGGAGTGGCAGTGAATATCCCGATGTGGAGAACAATGGCGGGGTGTAGAGCATGCAGAAGCATTGCGCATATAGTATGCACAAGGTGCACAGAGACTATAAGAATGCAGAACAAAGAAGAGATGAGTGTTGATGTTGAGAGTGATTCAGGCGTGTAGAAGGAGGCAGTGTGCAGCAGCTGAAATACATAGAAGAGGAATGGTGCATTGAATGGACATGGTGCACAGAGCATAAAAAGGCAGAAGAACAGAAAGCGCAAGGCATGTGTGCAGGAAGACAGTGAGGCAGATAGAGTAGGGCAGTGTAGCAGAATAGTGATGAGACTGGTAAGCCATTGATGAACATTATATCACTGTAATAAGTTTCAGTAGCAAAGATTGATATTTCAGGGTGGTAGGGAGGTGTTAGGAAGGACTGTTGTCCTCAAAGGTTCAAGTGGGTGCTTGAACACAGGGAGTTGTAGCTTTCATCTAGTTTCAGCCAAAGAAACCAGGGTGGCAGGGTGGTGCAAGAGAGAACATTGGTTCTCTGATATACAGGTCGGTGCCTATGTAACTGGAAGTTGATGCTTCCATCCAGTTGGTGCTGGAACTCTTAGGAAGTTGGTGCTTCCATCTAGTTGGTGCTGGAACTCTTAGGGAGTTGGTGCTTCCTTCCAGTGGGTGCCAGAGAAACCAGGGAGTTGGTGCTTCCTTCTAGTGGGTGCTAGAGAAACCAGGGAGTTGGTGCTTCCTTCTAGTGGGTGCTAGAGAAACCAGGGAGTCGGTGCTTCCTTCTAGTGGGTGCTAGAGAATCCAGAGAGTTGGTGCT
>ML780396.1:34468-76967 GCA_009831015.1 Picea engelmannii
TATGAGTTGGTGCTCATAAGTATGATAATGTACAGAATGTAAAGATTACTTATCATATAAAGAAGAAGAGGTTTTTACCCTTTATGGGTTTCCTCGGGAAATATCTGTCTCTGTGTATCTCATATGTGTGAATGATGTTGAATATTCTATTGCTTACTTCCCTGCATTATTGTGATTGTGATTGAGTGCTCTGTAAAGAGTTTAAAATAAGAATAATTGTTTAAGCATGGTAACAACTGATTCACCCCCCCCTCTCAGTTGTCCAACTTTCCATAATTCATTTGGAGTTGATTCTTATGAATCATCATATACTTGGTGGATAATTTCTGGAGAAATAGACAAGAAGATAAATCTTATGGCCATATCTTGTCTATTGAGAAAGTCATTTTTCTCATCGGCGGAATCCGACTCTACTTCCATTGCCATGGTTATTTGGTATAAGCCTCCACTTCTAAGAAGAAGTAGAATTTTTGGCTTCCACTCCAAATAATTATGAGACGTGAGAAGTATTATTGGTGAGTAAAACATAAATTACATCTTTTCTGCGTTCTGCAATCTTCAATACCTGCAAAAATAATTTGGTGTAGCTTTTTCTTAGCAGTTCGTCGGCTTTGATACCATGTAAATGTGTTAAACTTGCACATAATAGATCTAGCTAAACAATGATACACACATTTGCAGAGAAAATAGGAGAAAGAAGAAGAAGGAGAGAAAGAATGAAATAATTCTAATTAACTGTTTTCCACACTCAAAAAATGAATAATTTACAATAGATATAGGATACATGAGTAACTAATGTTCCATAGTGGTGGTCTAAAGTGATTTGGACACACACCAGTAGTTATGGGAGTAAACTGCCACCTAGTCTAGTCGCTAAGACAGTTACGAGATTGAACTGCAACCTAGTCTGAGGTAACTAGTCTATCAATCTTTAGTTAACTGACTGAAACAGAGTGAAGTGAGGAGGAGATCAGGGACTCAAGGGTAATGTGCCAGTATGGTGATGAAACCAAGGCTAATATGCATTAGCATGGTGATGATCCCAATGTTGCATGGTGACAAAACCAATGTAGTATCTAGACTCAACTCAACAAGTCAAATTGAAGTGTCAACTGAAAAGAATATTCTCCAGGTGGAATATTCTCCCCTAAAATATAGGAGACTAGATAATGACTAATAATGACTAATAAACAAGGAAAAATAAATCCTAGGTGTGTGTGAAGTAACTCCAACAGGATTTTGTATGTGGAAGTGAACAATGTTGGTCATGTAGTCTCTCAGTAGTCCATATCTACAACCTGAAGGCCTCGAGACATGATCTCCTTATTTATCCCACAAAATGGGGATAACAAGGTCAATTTGTGAAAGGCATAATTTTTACATACAAGCTCATATTGAAGTGATTTTCACACCATTAGAAAGGTCTCGGTGTATAGATCAATGTCAAGGGTGTGGGGACAAGTTTCAAACATTGTAATCCCCCAAAATGTCATTTAATGCTTCAAAATGGCTCCGAAAGGTTTTGGACCGCAATTTTCCAAACTGGGACCTACCACTAAAATGGCACTAGAAGTCGATTCATCCAATTTTTCCACCCAAAAAGTACTAATATAGATGACAAATTATATTATGATCCAATTTGGATCACACATGGTATGAGCACATGGTTTCATTGTACCTCATGGTTTTCTATGTATGGTTTTGAGGAGATCTCTACCTATTTAAGGAGGGCATCACTCGCATTTTGCATGGTTGGAAACATAATAAGAAGGCCTATTTGTTTAATTTTTTTGTGTATTCTTCTCTACTCTCTTGTGTATATTTCTCTAGGGTGAACTCAAAGGGTTTTGGGCATGCAAATCTCATTGTAGAAAGGGATAATGCAAGGTAAACAAAGCAAATAAGGTATGAAGAATTTCTATTTTATTTCTTTGTGGATTTCTAAAGTGAAGCAATAGTATTGATATTAAATATCATAAGATTTTAATTTCTTACTTGGACTTGTGTTTTAATTTCTCAAAAATTCCATTACTTAGGCTAGATCTAGAACTAGTTTAGCCTCTCTATGAAATTTGTGTAATCTAGGTACCCTAGATTGATGATTTCCAATCATTCTCCAAGAATATGTATCGAGACTTCAAACATCCAAGGAGAAAAGGGGCATTTACTCGAGAGCTAGTTAAGACTCCATGCCCAATGGAGGCACTAGGGTTTTAATTTGTTTTGTAATCATCTCACTTCAAATTATATCCCTTTTAATTTTTGTTTGTTTAAGCAACCTAGGGTTTAATGTTTTCAATTTTCTGGACTAGGTTGTCTTCTCCATTGCATGAACCCGTATTTTTCTATTTTGCAAAAACTTGGATTTTTATTGTAGGTCACACTAAATATATTTATTTAAAATCGATATGCAATCCTATAGTTAGATCTAAAATTTTCATTATTGCTTTAACCTTTCACATAGATCTAACTAAAGTCTTGTGGTAAAATCTGAATGCTTGTGGATCGGAATTTGATGATTTCCCTAAATTGGTCAAGCCTTAAAAAAGTTGCAGGCTGAATATTCATTTCTGCCATCTCATTTAAAGGGTGTTTAGCATTTTTTTGGTCCAATCTACTTCAACAGCCTAATCAATGACAAGTCTACTCAAATAACTTAACTTTGAGTGTGAAATCATTTATAATATTGAGTAACTGAAGTACTTGAGGGTTTATAACTTGAATACACAGGTACTTCTCTTGTTTTCTTAGCATTCAAACTATAATTTACTCAAGGAATGATGAAAATACTGGAATGACCACTTTAATTTGCTAATGATTTATGATTCAAAGAATTATGTTCAACTGCTTGCACATGAACAATGGGGGTTGGTAATAATTAATAGTTTAAGTTTGGAGGATTTAGAATGATCTGTGTTTTCATATAGTAAATTGTTGGAGATTTTTAAAATTGAACATTGCTTCCTATTTCATTCAATGGAAAATGTTAATGGTTACAACAAAGCATGAGTTTGATCTTAAACAATATGATAAATAGAACAGATAACCCTACCTACATGTACTCTTTTATATGATGACATGCTCTTAATATTTAAATTTGTAGTGCTGGTGATCACAAATAATTGCCATATTTTTGTTCACTTGTCAGATAAATTCATGTGGATGGATGATCTCTTTCTTTTGCACTAATCTGGAAATTAAACTGCACTTCTCAACTCTAAAAGTGCTACTATGAGTTTGACTACATCACTATCCATTAAATGGTCCATTTTGAAATCTAGCAATTGTTGTGCAAGCTAACCAAGCGGGAAACAAATCTACAGTGACCTAAAACAATTTTGAATTGTGCTATTCTAAGTACAGGGGTTCAGTGCTAATTTCTTGGATTTTTCTTTTGCACGGTTAACGTTTACACACTTTATTGCAAGAGAATGTTGAATGTAATAACTCTGGAACCTAAATCTGCGACTAGACTGGTGTAATGTTTTGAATACAATATAACCTATCACCGTATTTGCTGCAGCTCTAAGCACATGCTTGGTTCATTTGAATTGATATGATAATAATTAAATGAGATGTGGGAATGAGATTGGCATAATTGATTGCACACCAACAATACTTTTTCTAAATTTAAACTCAGTATATGAGTGCTCAACAATCTGGTAATCTGCCTGTACCTAAAATGTTTAAGTGGATGGAATTAAGGTACTTTAAATTTTGAAGGTACACAACTCCATTTGTTGCTAGCTCACACATATTCATTGCTTTTGACACTCATTTAGGATCTCTGAATATAAGTTTTGGGAATTGATTGGCCATCACATACCTCCACACCCTTTGAAGTGTAATTGCCTAAAATTATGGAAGGAAATAAGTTCTTGGGAAATCATGCAATTGTGACATTTATGGTTGACCTAAGAAAATTTGTTTTCATTACTTCACATCTGTAGAGGGAAAACTAAGTAATTGGGACAATCAATTTAATAGTCAATTTTAAGCTAGGTAAAATACTCACTCTTAATCTATAACAAAATAGCTTAAATTGACTTCTAGGGAGTCCCCCCTAGGCTAGGGTAGTGTAAGACACCCAATCCTTAAATACCCCTTTAAGGGATGGGGCATAAAATTTTGTTTTCCCTAAACCATGTTACATCCTCTTTTCGGGATCCCCATCACATTCTGCTCGTCAAGAGATTTCCAACAACTATCACCATGCTCGAATCCGAGCTCCGAATTGAGAGATAGGCCCTTCCAAATCTCTTCAAGCATTAATAGTCAAGGGCCACGTGGCGTCCACGTGGGTCCATCTCGTACATATTATCCATAATTCCTCGAAGTCCCAGAGCTCCCAATGCTCCTATATCTATGGTGGAGATCCATCCACCACTAATTCCACCAACGGATCTTCCTCCTCTTTCAGGTGTACACTTAAGGGTAGTTCGACATTCGGTGCTTCGGCACTGAGCACCCCTTTTCTATCTATGCACAAAACCTCCAAAGTCTCGAAGTCCCGTAAGCTTGCCACGTGGCTTCCACCTTTGGGCCCTTCGGCCTCTCTACAACACTACACCCTAACTCTTCCGGAGTTCCTATTTCCTGAACTTCCAAAACGTTGCCACGTAACTCCGACCCTTCTAGCTTATCATCAAAACCACACTCCAAGCCCCCAGAGTCTCGAAGTCCTGGACTCCCAAAGTCCCAGTCACATCACCAACCACTTTGGTCAAGCGAGCACATACCAGAGGATGACACGTAGCGAGGGCCAGGGGTGACATGTGCCCTCATTAAGGGGTGACATGTGTCACATTTTAATAGACATAAGGGGTTTGCAAAACGTCCATATCCCGATGATACGTGGAACCTTGGTTCCGGGTCCACGTCACCCTGGATGACATCACGTCACCCTAGATGACGTCAGTGAACCACATCAACCCCAGACCAACAACCTTCTAACATCCTTCAAATCTCACAGTTGAGATCTAACCACGTGGGTCCATAGATCCACGACTCTCGTTGCTTCGCTACTCCGGGCTTCAAAGCTTATCATCTCACCACATCTCGAATTCCCAGGAGTGCCAAGTCTTTGGACTATAGGATTTGGTGCCACGTGTCCTCTACCTGTCAACGGTCAAGATTTATTCCGTCGTTAGTGACTTTGGGAGTCTTCACACTTTGAAGACTCTTGGCCAAGTTCCTCCGGAGTGTCGAGTCTTCGGACTATAGGATCTCCTGCCATGTAGCCTCTCATCCAACGACCCTGGTCCAATGAACGACATTTGACAGGGGACAAGAGGGGGCTATATGATCCAGGTGGATATTGGTGGCCACCCACCTATTCCAACTGGATCCTCTTGTCCGTTTTTGTTCAACATGTTCTTTTGTACTTATTTATAATTGTGGGTTCTACACTTCTAGGATTGTCTGAAGCCCCACACATCCTCCAGGTGGATACTGGTGGCCTCTCGCCTAATCTAACTGGCTTATTTTGTATGTTTTCATGTAAGCCCATCTTGTTGTACTTCTAGGGTCGTTTTGGGGCCCTAAACATTGTTTTTTTGGCTCGCCACAGTCAGACTGTAGACATAATTAGAGTTTGATGGAAGAATGTGTAGATCTCTGAAAGACCTTTCCAACAGGCTATCACGCGCCTAAAATGGAGGTCATATGCAAAATTTACGACCCCGGGAAGTTGAGGTACCAACTTACCCATAGGGGCCCACATGACTTTTGGCATTTCACCTTCTAGTGTTAGGTTTTTGGATGTCTAGGGTTTTGACATTTATGAGTAATATCAAAAAGGCCTCTGGAGCCTCATTGTAATTTTCTACTCAGACGGATGCACTCAGCAGCCACATCTCTTCTTAGAGATAGCTACCACCATTTGAGCAAGTGTTTCAGTTGTGCAATTTTACAGTTTTAGCCTATTTTATTATTCAATAGAAGATATTGTTCATTGGATATCTGTGTTATTCTTCATATCTCTGTGTTTATTGTATTCAATCTATTAATCAATTTGTTCCGATCATAAATCCGGATCAGTGGTATCAGAGCGGTTTTCTCTTCATTATTTTTCTTCGTGCATGTCCCCGACAAGATCTGGGTACAAGAAGTTGGGACTCGAACCAATCAAGCTATTGCAATATCGCTCGCGTCAAGCCCGACAACATCCCATGGGGGACAAAAATAAATATGATGGATAAGGAGATCCTATTAAAATATTGCTCGAGGAAGCCTTCGCGCGACAAATGAACAAAATGATGGACAACTTTGCGCAGATCCTTCGATGGCTTCCCACAAGAGAAGCATCTTCATCAAGTGGCCATGCAACCTGCTTCAAGGTACAAGTAAATTTTGATATTCCAATATTTGAAGGACTGATAGATGCAGATGTTGTAGATAAATGGTTGAATATGCTCGAAGGGTATTTTTCGGTTCACAATTTTTTCGATAGGGAAAATATCACTTTTGCACTCCTCAAGGTCATTCCCCATGTTAAAGACTGGTGGGATACTTACTCTGAGCAAAGGAATGTAGAGGAATCTGAAATTTTTGTGGTGGCCCCTACATGGGATTTCTTTCAGAACGCCATTAAATAAAAATACTACCCTGTTGGAAGCTACGAGGACCAGTACACCAGATGGACCACCCTACGTTAAGAAAGGGACTAGATAGTACCAGGCTTCACCAATATTTTCCATACCCTACGCACCAAATTGGGTATTAAAGACTCTGAGCGTCATCTGGTGCTCAAATATCATGGTTGTTTGCATAGATACATTGGAACAGAAATGGAGTTTCTAGACATCGCCTCATTGGGCATGGCTTATAGATACGAGGTCAAGATCAAGCAAAAATTTAAGAAGAAAAGGCGAGAGTTTGGATCTACAAACCCCTCATAGCCGAAGCAGGGAAAAGGCGGCCCCAACCCACATAGCAAGGGACCAAGTCGAGATGGCCACCCTCAGGACAACCAGTCCAAGCCACAACACAACAAAGGAAATAAAAAGATGAAGAAGGACACGGGAAAATGGTGTGAGTACCATAAAATCCCTTGGCACAACACCGAAGAATGCTTCTCTAAGCAGTCACTCATGGACGAACTGAAGGCTTCTGAGTCAGAGGCTGATTTTGTTTCCGAATCAAATCCTGAAGAAGGAAAGCAGATTTTTGATGTTGAATCTAGTGCCACTGTCACTACCACCAAAGTCCGACCAAGTGAACCGGAAGAACCAGAGGAAAGAGAACACCTCTTTCACTTGTGGATGTGGCTAAAGGGGGCTCCGCTTCATTTCATTTTAGATAGAGGGATTCATAAGAACCTAATTTCAGCAGAGGTCATCAAGTGACTGGACCTGCCAATGACACCACACATGCAACCCTACACCATCGACTGACTTCGCCAAGGAAGAGATCTCTGTGTTCGCCAACAATGTCGTCTACCCTACGACATCAAGCCTTTCAAAGATGAGGTACTGTGTGATATTTCTCCCCTTGAAATTTGTGATGTTCTTTTAGGACAACCATATTTTTGGAAGCGTCATGTTGTGTATGAGTCTAGACCTCGTAGTGTTATTATTACTTTGGGTATAAAATTGTACAGGATACCAGAGGTAGCGCCACCTACTGCTATTTCTTTAATCTCTGTTAAACAATGCAATAAGGTCATCTCATAGAATGGGAAGTTCGTCTTCTTTGTGATCCATGTTCACAATAAGAATGAGGTTGTCGCCACATCTGTGGCCTCTACACAGAGCCTCTCTTTACAGAAGAAGCAAGTGGACAGGATCGTGGAAGAATACATAGACATATTCTCCTCACCTACAGGGGTACTGACACACTGCCAAATCAAGTATCCAATTGATCTGACCCGCAATGCACCTCTACCTAATGGACCAGTTTATCATGCTCACTGATGGAAAATGATGAAATCAGGTGACAAATCCAAGAGATGCTTCAAAAGGGGCACATTAGACCCAACTCCTCCCCTTGCGGAAGCCCGATTGTACTGGTGCAGAAGAAGGATGGGACGTGACGACTCTACATTGATTACAGAGCCTTAAAAAAATCATAGTTAGGAACCAATACCCCATTCCTAGGATTGATGACCTTCTTGACCAACTCAAGGGGGAAAATTTCTTTAACAAGATTGACCTAAAGTCTGGATACCACCAGGTTCCCATCGAACCAACTGATGTATGGAAAACAACCTTCAAATTTAAAGAAGATCTCTTCGAATGGCTAGTCATTCCCTTTGGCTTAATAAATGCACCAACCGCTCTCATGAGGTTGATGGATGATGTATTGAGACCCTTCACCAAATCCTTTGTGGTGATATATTTGGATGACATCCTCATATTCAACAGAATGTGGGAGGAGCACATGCGGCATATTCAACAGGTTTTGAGCACTCTGCAGAAGCACAAGCTATATGGGAACTTGGAAAAATGCTCTTTTGGCACGAACAGGGTCCAATACTTGGGCTACATTGTTGATGAGCATGGGGTACATGTTGATCCAGCTAAGATCCAAGTCATCTGTGACTGGCCAACCCCGACCACACTGACTGAGCTTTAGAGCTTCTTGGGACTATCCAACTTCTACCGACGGTTCGTGTTGGGATTCTCCCATATTGTATGGGCCCTCAACCAGGTGACCAAGGGTGGTGGTAGGGCCAAGTTCATGTGGGGGAAGGAAATACAATGATCATTCAATGATCTAAATAATTTCTTGTGCTCAGCTCCAATACTCTCCTTACCCGATTTGCGACAACCGTTTGAGATTGAGACTGATGCATATGACTATGTTGTGGGCGCAGTTCTCACTTAGCATGGTCATCCAGTGGCATACCATAGTGAGACACTCTCTGATATTGTCTGGAAATACCCCACCTATGACAAGGAAATGTATTCCATTGTACAAGCCTATCGTCAATGGAAACATTACATTCCGGGAAAAGAGACGATCATACACATTGATCACAAGCCTCTGCAGTTCCTACAGACACAGGGGAAATTGCAGAACGACTGCCATCAGAAGTGGTCCACCTACCTGCAACATTTCCATCTCAACATCAAGTATAAGATAGGTATCTCAAATCGTGTCGTTGACTGCCTCAATCGGCCTCCTGTAGCTTCACTCACCACTGTGCTCCATTCCTATGGACATGAGGCATATGAGTGGCCCTAACTTATCAGCAAGATCCAGACTTCACCACCACCTATCAGCTCTTGGGTACATGCACGTATGTCACCAATTTTCACATTCAGGACATACTCTTATGCCACCTGGGCCATCTCTGTATTCCTACAAGCGAGCGTGCAAAAGATGATTTGGTAAGCCCACTATAGTCGTGTGGCAGGACATTTTGGTGTGGTGAAAACTTTGGTCATTCTTCATAAACATTTTTATTATCCAAAACTTCAATAGGACGTCAACATGTATATCAGATCTTGCATTACTTGTGCCATCTCCAAGCCAATCATCAAGAAGCAAGGCTTATACACCCCTCTTCCTATTCCCGAGAAGCCTTGGGAATCCATCTCAATGGATTACATGTCTGGCCTGTCGTCCACCAAGTAAGGAAATGATGGCGTATTTGTGGTCATTGATCGGTTTTCGAAGATGGCCATCCTCACAGCTTGCAAGAAGAATATCACAGTGACATATACTACTAAGATATTCTTCGAATGAGTGTGGATCCACTTTGAGATACCACAAACCATCATCTCCGACTGGGATAGCAGGTTCCTCAACACATTTTGGTCGAGTGTCTGGTCACTATTGGACACCAAGCTCACAAAATCCATTGCTTTCCACCCCCAAAACGACATCCAAACAAAGGTTGTCAATCGGATGATTGTGCCCATATTGTGCATGTACAATTCTAAGCATCAACGTGCATGGGACGAGAGTCTCCCCTATGTTCAACACAATTACAACATGGCTCTCCATAGCTCCACCGACCATAGCCTATTTCAGGTGGGTATGGGATTCCAAACCTTGGGACCCATTGATGTTGCAATTCCTCTTCCCAACACATAGACAAAATCTTCCCATGATCATTCTGCGATCAACAAAGCCACCAGATTCATTGAGGGGATTCAACACATCCACCAACAGGTCTAGGAGATTTCACAGAAATAAAATGCTCAGTAAAAGCATCGCCATGATCAACACATGGTACCACACCATTTATAGGTTAGCGACAAAGTCTGGTTACATTTGTAGAAGGAGCGTCTCATGGGGCCCCATCAAAATCTTCACCCACTTCACCATGGGCCTTACACTATCACCAAGGTTGTGGGTAGCAATGCTTTTGAGCTCAACACTCCACCCTTCCTTGGCTTACATCCAGTGTTCAATGTGGACCTCCTTTGACAATATTTTCCACCATTATTGGACACCTCAGAGATCGCAGAACAACTGACACCAATATAGCTCAACCCTGACTGCATGGAACAAGCATCCATTGATCAAATAGTGGACATGCAGGTCAAGGGCACTCGCCAGCAGAGGATCCAACTTTATCAGGTTGTCAAGGCAGGGAAACTCCTACACCAAGGCAAGTGGCTCACTCGGGGCCAAATCCAACAAAATTTTCCTCACCTCATGGGGGAACTCAACGTAATGGAGACCATTGCTTCCTAAGGGGGGAGGATTGATCCAGGTGGATATTGGTGGCCACCCACCTATTCCAACTGGCTCCTCTTGTCCATTTTTGTTCATCACGTTCTTTTGTACTTCTTTGTAATTGTGGGTTCTACACTTCTGGGGTTGTCTAAAGCCCCACACATCCTCCAGGTGGATACTGGTGGCCTCTCACCTAATCCAACTGGATTATTTTGTACGTTTTCATGTTAGCACATCTTGTTGTACTTCCAGGGTCATTTTGGGGCCCTAAACATTGTTTTTTTGGCTCGCCACAATCAAATTATAGACCGAGTCAAAGTTTGATGGCGGAATGTGTATTTCTCTGAAAGACCTTTCTAGTGGGCTATCATGCGCTTAAAACAGAGGTCGTATGCAAAAGTTACGACCCTGAGAAGTTGAGGTACCAACTTACCCATATGGGCCCACATGACTTTTAGCGTTTCACCTTCTAGGGTTAGGTTTTTGGATGCCTAGGGTTTTGGAATTCATGAGTAATATCAAAAATGACTTTGGAGACTCATTGTAATTTTCTGCTCAAACAAATGCACGTAGCAACCACATCTCTTCTCAGAGATAGATATCACCATTAGAACAAGTGTTTCAGTTCTGCAGTTTTACAATTTCAGCCTATTTCATTATTCAATAGAAGATATTGTTCACTGGATATATGTGTTATTCTTCATATCTCTTTGTTTATTGTATTTTGTATGTTTATCAGTTCATTCCATTCCTAAATGTGGATCACTACGTGTCGCTCCACGACATGTCCTGGTTGGTTGGGCAGTTAAGAGGGGTTCTCAATCGAGTCCTTAGATTGACAGTTGAGAAGGATCTTGAAGGATCCGAGGATCGACGGTCCACGTCACTTCATAGATTCAAAATTCAGGTGTTCGACGTGTAATTTTCAGCTTCCTCTTAGAACTACGAACTCCGAACCATGCCCGATCTATTGCCACGTGCACCTAATGTTCACAGTCAATATTTACTCTGGCTTGTAGAGCTTCGGGGAAACTCATGCATTCTTGTGTTTACACTTTGATACCACAGAATAGCCCAACCTCCATATAGTTGTTGATCCACGGACACACATTCCTCAACGGTCCAGATTACTTCGCGACTCCGACATTCGGGAGTTTCGACATTAGACCACTCCTATTCTGCCAAAGTGGAACTTCGCCAAAGTACTTAGTGCTACCCTCCTCACTAGGTTCGATCTAATGACTGAGAGGGAGATCCCCAATGGGTTCCCATATCCACAACTCTCATCAATTTCTGACTCTGACCTTCAACTATTTTCTAGGGTTGTGAAGTCATATGTCCTAGAGCTTCGAATTCCTGGAGTTCCGAAGTCAGAACAACTTCACTCCTTTTGGGCTTAGCGAGGGGTTTCTAACCCTGGGTCATATGGAACCATATTGGGGTTCAGGGCTACACTCAAATTTTATCCGATATTTGATTAAGGCTGTGGGAATGAGCCTGTGGTCTCTTAGGCTATTGGTTTTAAGGAAACACCCTCCACTCACAGAACTTAGGTTCTAACACAGGGAAAGGCACTTTTGAAGGATCAACAGAACTGTAGCAGTCCCGTAGAGTATGGCCCAACTCTAGTACTGTGAAGTTGATCCCTGGGAAGAATACCTTGAGGATTTCCCAACTAGCCCAGAGGCCACACTGATAATCTTATAACCATTCGAAGGAAACAGTTTACAAAAGAAGATTAATCATTTTCCTTATGAATCAAACACTACAAATCTTAGTCACAGACACAAACATTCAAATCATACATTCCAAGTTAAGTGCATAGGGAATAAGAAGTACTTATCTATTACAAGATACAACCAACTAGAAGACTATGAGTGTTCGTCTTTCCACCCAACCATAGGCTCAGACGAATTCACTCTTAGCACTCTCGCCACCCTCGTGCCAAGCCATGATATCACTAGGGAAATTTATGTTGTTTCTCATAGATCCTCTCTTTTTAACAACAAACCTACGTGGTTTATTAGATGTTTCCTCAACATCATACTCGTGACCTTTCTCTTTTCTTCTGCACATATGGGTCACGCGTTCCCATCTATGCATATGCTCTTGTCTGGTGTCTCTCCTTCTCTCTGTAGAGCCTTACACGCTCTTCCTCTTTCATGTGTCTTCTCCTTGTCTCTATTTTCTGTATATCTTTTCCCAGGATGGTTCTCGACCTATCTTGTTCCTTCAGTCAGAAGGAACTCAGGTCAACTTGGTCTTCCAGACCCTACGACACTTCAAGTTGACATTCTTCATTCAGAACATGCTTCCATTCATTGGAGTGGTTGATTATTCAACCACCAGTCCTTCCTTCATTAACTGATTCCTCTCCTTGGGATCCGGAGGGGGTTTATTATTCCCAATAAGGGGAAATTTGGGGTCATTTGACATAATGAACCCTCTCGTATAGTTTTCCCATTCTTTCCCCTAGTGATATCATGGTCAGTACTTCAAGGCTTCACCCCCCACATTCAGTCATTAAAAATCTAAAAAAATACATTTACATTGTTCACATGCCATAGCATGGTAATCCTCATTAATGATTAATTACAAGCTAGGGGAAACATGGGTATTACAGGTAGTTTCTCTGTTAGTCTAAAGTGTGGGGCAAGGCCACTGATGTGGCAGTGGGTGGCTTGCCTATAGTGCCTCTAGGTTCTTCTATCAAGGTTAGGACTTTTCCTACTGTGGTAGAGTTTGAGAGATAACACACATATATAAAAATAAATGGTATTTCAATAAGAACTCAATGGAATGATATTTTAGAAATATTTGGAATAAATAATATTCACATGATCGCACAATGGGATGGCCATGTCTTAGAGGGTTGGTGTGTATTGAATGCAAATTGATTTGTGGCCTTTTTTTCTATCCCTTTTGTCAATTTCCCTAGTTGCTCCTTTCGTTAGTGTTTTTGATATGTACCAATCTATGTTTAAAGTATTCACTTACAACTTGTGGACTCTCGTTGTTGTAATGGATAATAGCACCTTGTTGTTGGTACTTGCCCAATTGCATGTTTTCTTGACATCAATTTAAAAATGCATTATGTGGCTCGCTAGTTGCATAATTTAGGATCTCTTATCACTCTCCCTCATCCATCATCCAATATGCCTTTCCCATGTTTTAATTCTACATTTGTTAGGATGTGGAGTTCCCTAGTTGTAGAAGGTGGGCATAAGAGGGTCATATCTATCATCTCCTTTTTAGGCCACCATTCATACTAGTGGGTGATAGTCAATGGTTTGGAGCAATGATTGTGGGGAAATTGTGGATGTTGGGCCCCTTATTTTGAATTTTGAGATCGAAACATTTTGGCAATGGGTAAGGATAGAGTGGCATTGATTCAACAAACAAAATAGACGGGAGTTGTGCCACATGGAGCATAGACCATCAATATCATTAAGGAGCCTTGATGCTAAAGGGAGTCAAAACTAGAATGGTAGGCATGACTCCTGGTGATAAAAGGATGGAATGGTGAAATAATGAAGACACCTAGTTGGATAAAAAGTAGATAACATCAACTTCACCAAGCCAATATTACAAGAAGACTAATGGTCTTATGCCTTTTGCATGTACCTTCCCTCCCTCGGGCACAACACTATATAATATAAAGGATTATGCTTGAGAGAGCATTGGTCATTGGGTAGTTAGAAACACTATACCAATCAATATACATACTATGGAGGAAAGAACACATTGAATTAATACCTACCAACCACACTGAGGTTAGGTAAAACCACACCGTATAGGCATAAACACACCACATCAAACCTTTCGAACTATAACTAGGTTAGGAAGGAGAGCTAGACTTCAGACTTTCCTTAAAAGGATAGTGAAACATTCCCATGGTGGAATAAAGGAAAGGAATACCTATTTGAGTAGGACCCAAAGAAGAGAGAAAACAAAGGACATAAGCAGTCAAGGAGGGTGGGACTAGATCCATTATATATGATTCATTGGATCCATAATAGTGAAGGCCCTCCATAAGAACTCTAATTATTTCCTTTCTCTATTGCCTAACCTAATCACTTGTGTTTCTATCTTGTCATGAACCAGGGGTTGGGACAAGGAAGAAGAGTTGGCGTGACCAGGAACCAGGACCAGGAAAGACACAAAATTAGTCTATTGGAAGGCCATCTCTTGGAAGGCCATCTTGACTAATGGAAAGTTGTCCCTTGGGATTGGACCAGCCATACCAACTTGTGGGAGGCCATATATTTGGATATTGGAAGGAAAGGATCAACGAGGAAATCCAGGAAGACATTCTCTTTGGTAGGAAGATGGCCAAGAAGGCATTCTCTTTGTTAGGAGGAGGGCTACTCTCTTTTTATCCAATCAATTGTCTATCAACTATTCAACCAACTATCTATTGGCTATCCAACCAACTATCTATCGGCTATCCAACCAAAATAATATTGTTATTAAGCATTTATCAATGACTATCATAATAATTTGATGAAACATTTATCAATGACTATCATAATACTTTGATGAAACATTTATCGATGACTATCATAATACTTTGATGAAGAATTTATTGATGACTATCAATATTGAGGAAGGATCTAACAGATAACCTATCTTGTAGAAATCCTATCTAGGAGAGATCTTATCTTCTCATTAAAGATTGCTAATGCTAGCTAAAGTTAATAGAAGGAGAGAATTCCATGTCCCTAGGAAAAAAATGATGACTTATGACCTTTATGGATAAACACACATTCAAGGGGCTAGAGTGGTAAGAAAGCACATTAAAATTCCATTGAACACATTTTTATTCTTTTGAAAAAAACCCAATATTGATAGGAATCTAATAAGTAGGGTGGCTTGCTATGCTCAATGGCAGTCCCTCCCTCAGTAATCACTAACAAGAAACTTTTGAAATCTAGGAAAGACTCTAGTAGGTCTATTAATTAGTGGATCTATTTTGGGGTAATGCAAGTCAACTATGTATTCCAATGATAGCTATAGGTTCTCCTTTTCCTAAACGGAGTGAGGGGAAAGAAAGGAAATACTATGGTATTTGAAGAGGAGCTATATAATCAATTAGTAAGTCTTTTTTTATGTCCATGCCTAGATGAGGGAATTTCAATAAGGATAAGTTGGGAATTTGAGTAGTAATTCTTGACAACAGGGTTAAAAATAATTACTCTTTTATTCGCTTCTATATCTAAGGGGAAGAAATCCATCAAGGGCTAGGACCTTGAAACAAAGCTTCCATTCCCCTCATAAACAAAGGTCTATTCTACTAGGGTCTTCATACATTACCTTAAGGATATTTTGATTGGGAGGAAAACACAAGTAGATCTATGCATACTTTCCCTCTCATTAGGGTACTTGGCACAAACTTTTCACCGGCTTGCTACTTTCTTGCTACTTTCTATTGGATTTATATTGTCTCTTATATAGGCTTTATATTTGTTCTTCTACTGGCTTCTATTGAATTATTAACTTGCTACTGTCTCTTCTTGGCTTTGTTCCATCGATAGTGAGAGCTTGAGGAAATACTTACTCTTCTCTCTATAATTCTATCATGATGAAATATTATTGGAGTGGTAAATTACTCTTAGCAGCTTATAGTGTGTACTTAAAAATAATAGAGATAAATAGGAGATGGATCAATACACCTAAAAGGGAGTAAAGTTGCGATAAAACGCGTGAAATTTCCAATTTCAACAGTTTCTCACTCACATGTTCACCCCATTACTTACTCTAGTTGGTGTTCTATGAAGCTAAAAAACAATAGGAAGATTGGTTCTTTAACCATGAGGTGTTCTATGAAGCCCGGATTCATGTATCATGGAAACACCATGCTATACTAGTCCCACATACCAAACCCACATACTAGGCCCACGTACCAAGAGAACAACCCACGTACTAGGCCAATGAATCAAACCATAGTTAAGTTATCTAAGCTTATCGAGTTATTGAAGATAAAAGGTGTACTTCTAATAATGGATTGATAGATCATTTCTTTGGTGTACAATTGATCTCATGGATAGATTCTTTCTTTGGTATGCCACAAAGCTAAGAGGTGTTATCGAAACTAATATGTGTTAGTTGAAGCTTAGAGGAAGTTAAGAGGTGTTATTGACTCAGATAAGAGGTGTGGTATTGGTAAGTAATTGATAATACAAATATCATGGGGGATTATCCACTAGAAAATACAACAACTGAGGAGGGGTGCTCACTTTTCTCAACAACATCCCCCTCTCATTTCCCCAACCATGTTACTAATGTGATTTTTTTATTGGAAGGATAGGAAATAATAGTGTAATATATGCGTTCATCCAATATATGCATGCAATAGTCAAATTATTGAGGAAAGCAATAGTCAATTATTGCAAGCATAAGACTAATGAGGAAATTGAGAACATAGTTCACACCTTTTATGATGCAGACCTTTCCTTTTGAGACACTGGTTTCCTGGGTATTGCTCATATCCTTGTCAGATTGAACATAAGAAAAAGATTGGTTGAAGTAATGGATATAAGGAGTGGATTGAACCAATGTTGCTTGAAAACATATTACAAAGGAATACCCTTTAGATGTGGCCATTTTCATTGCTATGGACACTTATCAATTGAGTGATCTCTCACTTACAAAAAAAATATTTGGATAGAGATAAATGGGTTCAAGTTGAGCGTTTTTGTAGAGGAAAAAAATAATTTTTTGGGTTACTAGGAAGTAGGGAAACAAACTCCAGCCTCACTAGACGCATAGCAGAAAATGTAAGGAGGAGTTCCCTAAGGGACTATGGAGCAGTGAAGGGGAATCTCATTTTCTATTTTCCCGATCTAGTAGGAGAGGGGTATAGAGATATGAGGGTCTTGAGAACCAACTAGGAGCTTCCTTGTGAATTTACTCTTGGAGAGGTTTCCCAATTACCCTTACTAGTTGTGAGATTTTCCCAAAATTTTGCTAGGTGGTATCATGGTCTGGCTAGGGGGTGCCCAATTATGGAAAGGAATGTGAAGTTGAGCCTATAGTTGGGTGGGAGATTACTCATCCTTAGTCAATTTACTAGGCAACTTCAATTTCAGATTAGTGTTCTTACTATGCTCACAAATTTGCATGCAACCTATTTCATTTGTCTTATGATTTATACTTGAAGTTGGTCATGATATGTAAGTGGTTGTACTAAGATATAATGAAAGGAAATTATATGTGTGTTTTTCATAGGCTCTACATCATGCAAAATATTTTTGCATGCATTTGGTAAATATGTTATGCTTAGAATCTAGACTAGATTATTTTCTAGATGCATACATTCTTAAGGACTTTAATTTACAACCCTGAAGTGGCTTTATTTTTCCTAGCATGTGTTTTGAAGCTAGTGCAATGAATTTATGGTTTGTGTGGTATTATATTAGTTCCTTGTTTGGAGGACTAGGGTTATATGAAAGTTAGAGGCTCAACTGAGAATCAATTAAAGAATTGATGGCTTATAGCCTTAGCATCATTTTTTCCTACTTAGCCTCATGCCTTCTAATATGTGGAAAAGTTTCCATAGTTGCATTGATGAATTGCCTCTACAATATGTTCATAAAGGAATCACAAGATTTAAATCTATTACTGCATGGAATGAATTGAGGAAGACTTTAGTTTTATCTTGGAAAGGTCTGTGTGAGAAAATATCATAAGCAATCTTCTCATCATAATAGATTTTATGAAGGTTGTACGATTTCCTTATGACCCTTTGATTGTTGAATTTCATATATGCATCTATGAGGTTGATTTCCATGTATTCTTTATAGTTTGAATGAGTAGGGTGATGGTGCTTTTACTGATTGTAGAAGTAAGTGTGTGTGTGTGCACGTGGGTAGTTGTAGATCTTGTTGAAATATTGTAACTGCAAAGAATATTCTAATTATAATTAAGTTATTATTATATAGATCAAATCCCCCTTTGTGGATTGATCATGTCGGGTCTTGTATAAGACCAAATCCCTTCTTGTGGATTGTTCAAACTATATTCATATGGTGGTATTTGAGAAGTCGGCCCCTAGGGTTTATTAAAGTGGTTTTAACCACTATTGGAATAAGTCAACCTTGCTTGGTGAAGAAACATAACCCTAGCACCCCTTTATCTAGTATAAATAAGTGAGGATGGTACCTCATTCATTCACTCACTCACTCACACTTCTAGTGCGCATATTTTGAAGGAAGATGCAATTGCAAGAAGGAGAAGAGAGGTGCATGCTCAGTCCTAGTATTTTCTTGGTGGTTTTTGTCTTTAGTCTTGGCATTGTATTGACAATCTATTATTGAGGAAGCTTTTGCTGGGTTTTCTCCTTTGTGAGGATTTCCTAGGACAAAATTTCCTGTACCTTGTGATTGTGTTTCTTTCAGTGATCCTACTTATGTTGTTATGCTCTAGTAAATTGAAAAGAAATTAATAACAACAATAAATTTAACAGATCTAGAGGGCCATGCCTTTTCCCTCAGAGAAGACAATGTTTACTAAGTTGAAAGAGGCTTGTAGATCATCGAAGTTTTATGCCTTAAGATCCCTTTTTGTTGTTAGGTGAAGTTAAGGAGAGCCTTTAAAAGTGTTTTTTATCCTTAGGAAAATTTGGAATTTTTCTAAAGAAAAATACTTGACTAAGTCTTGTGTATCACATGAAAATTATTTTCATGCAATACAAGGTGCATTGCATGAAAATAATATTCATGTGATACAACTCGTATTGCATGAAGAATTTTTTTTTGCAATACAGGGAATCTTGGAAAAAGTTTGGACTTAGAAATTTTCAAAGATTTTGTCTTATTGCATGAAGTTTACCTTCATGTGATATGCTGGAAGAAGAGAAATCTTCCCGTAATGTGGTAAGGGGGAGACAACCTTGTCGTGGGAAAGGAAATTTTAGTGCGGCATGATGTATCTCAAGAAGATAATATTTGTGTGATACATTTGAAAGGAAGAAGATTCTGTTGATGTGATAACAAAGGAGGTGGAGAAGAAACCATGTGTCGTAGGTAAGAACTCCTTTTAAGTTGCGACAAGAAAATTATCATGTGGAGAAAGATTTTTAGGGGATGACATATTGCGCCAAAAAAATATTTCTACATGATACGTCACTTCGTTGAAAAAATTTCCAAGCTGCGACAAAGGAAAGAAAAGATGATGATGAAGAAGAAGGCAAGAACAACAACGAGAAGAAGAAGGATAGAAGATGAGGAATAAAATAAAATAAAATGTGATGTGTCATATCACATGAAGAAAATCTTTATGTGATATGTCACAAAGCCAAAAAAGTTTCAGGGATGCGATAAGTCGAGGGAAATAGAAGAAAGAAGGAAAGGAAAAAGGGTTGTCATGATGAAGGAAAATTCCTTGCAATGTAATTTATCACATGAAGATAAACTTTGTATGATATGTCACATAATGCAAAGTTTTCTTGTCGCATGGGGAAGATTTTTCCATCTGGGATATGGTGCATAGATAAAAGACTTTGGTTTGAAAAATGAAGTTTTTAAAGTTGTGATAAACATCATGGGATCCATGTTGCATTGAAAAACAAGTTCTAAGGTATGACACATTGCATGGAAAATAAAGTTTGAAGTGCAATGAGAACTTTTTGTAGGTGTGATATAGCGCCTTGAAGAATATTTTCTAAGATGTGAAAAGCCAATGAAGGAGAAGATGCTTCGGGAAGAATGAAACTTGAGGGTTTCTTGTACAATGCCACATCATCTGGTATGTGTGGGACCATGTACAAAAACTGACGTGGTGGGAGAGAGAAATCCCTTAAGAAACTTCAAAGGGTCACAACTTCTTACCCAGAGCTCAGATTTGAGCAAGATTATAGTCGTTGGAAGCTCTCAAAAACTAAAATTCCTTTATAAGTTCAAAAGTGACCTTGGAATTGTGTATCGAAGGAATGTTTTTTAAATACCCACCTCCTTAATGCTACTAGGGGGTTGCGTATGTTACACGCATCAACAATTTTCCATGCAACCATAGGCATCCAATGTAGATACCATCTTCATGTTGGGTTATGAGGCCACCAAGGAAAATGAGCTAAGATACAAGCTTCTAGATCACTCAACCCAACCCATTCACTCTCATGCTTAGCCAATCTGTGCATATAGAGCACTCCAGAAATATCGTTTAACCATTAAACAACCTTGGTACTCTCTTCCATTGCCCTAAAAAACACAAAGAAATATCTTGCTTTTCTCTGTTTAACAATCCTTTACTAATGGTATTCCTCTTCAATGCTCTTCAACATATGCATAGAGAATCTAATTTGTTGAATACCTCCTAGGAATAGCTTGCAAAATAACACTTCGGTTTCAAGCTTCCAATGAGCAACAAATATTGAGTGGGTGAAGAATTCCCACCATGCATAACCTCTATTCTCACCTAAAACCCTCTATCTCATGATCCAATGTTTGCAATTTCCTCTTCATGGTCTTGATTTGGTCAATTTCCAAATTAGTTCTTGGTTAGAAAAAACATAGAACAAAACATGAGAAATGTGGGGCATGAACATGAAAATGATAGAATGAATGGAATGAATGATAAGGAGGATTGATGGAAATGGTTGTTTATTATCGTTCTAATAAAAGAAATGAAGTACTCTTACACTTCCCCATAGTGATTGTACTCAATCGACACTTCAATAACTATGTGGGAAGACTTCCCCACCAACCTTTTACCATTCAATTATTAGTTTTATATTTCAAGGGAGGTGGATGGCTTCATTTAAGGCACATGGTGAAAAAATAATGAGTTCATAGGCTAACACTTGGCAATAGAGGATTACTCTCCCATAACCCTCCTTTCCTCTTTTGCTTCGGTGGAATCATAGCCCCTCTTATGCTCCCCATAGCCATTTTGGACCATTAATATTTACATAGCTTGAGTTCATTCTGACAATTCTACCTCTTGGTGCATAGAAGTATACTTACATCATCCACATGCCTAGTCATTCACTAGTTAGGACTTGGCCCTGAACTCTATCCTAAGAATCCATAATAGCATATTTATGTCATTTACATATGAGGTCATTTATTTAAATTCGCATGGCCTAATTCACATCACTATACCCACACATTTACAATTTATACATAATCTAATCCATACATTCTAGGGGTCAAGACCAGTGTACTACAAATTGTGTCATAAGCCAATTGAGAATATAAACAAGTCATTGCACTCTTTAATAAAGTGTCAAGGAAATATAGGGTTATAAGCTTCCTAATTGATTTTTTTTCCCTTGTCGAATTTATACGTCTTTAGGGTTTAAAAATTAGTCCCATTGATGAGCTTTATTTACATAGTTTGTTAAAAAAAATACCTAGTATAAGACTCCTTGTAGAACTTAAGCTTCTCTCAAAAGACGATAGAATAATTTGTAAGTCAAACAATACTCATAATGAGGCATGTGAAAGCTTGTGTTTAGATTCCTTCTTGTATGAGATTGATACATATATAACATAAAGAAATTCAAAACCTCCACAATCACATCCTTCTAACATGCACTTTTTTTACCCATGTTTTAATGAAGTTGATGGTGGTTACTTCACAAGGTTTGGTGGTGGAAGGATAAGTTATTAGGATTTTTTATGACTCTATTATGTGTTCAATGGAGACTTCTAAGTGCATATTGCAGTGTGTGGGATTGAATGTTTTAGGGTTTGCAATGGTACTCAAATAGGAGATAAGGTTTCTTGTTTTGTAATCTAGTGGTCAATTGGTGTATGCTTTCTCCTATGGCATAACAAAGTTCATAGTACTTCATCTCCTTTCTCCTATGTCATAATGGAGTTCATAATACTTGTTCTCCACCATTCACATTGTGAAGAGTTATAAGTTTTGAAGTTTATGTTTATTTCCACTATATGTGTGTGAGTATGTCACCAATTTTGAAAGGTTTAATGGCCTTGGTTGATTGATTTGCTTAATGGCGATTTTCAACATAATGTAATGTTTTATGGCCCTCCTCCACATCATAGACCACACACTTAGGGTTGGGTTGGTGAACACTTTGTAAGGTGACACTGACCATTAATTGTTTATCAAATATGCATATGGAAAGCAGGTTAGGTATTATATGAACATGGTGTTAGCATAATAGATAAAGTTAAATAGTTTCAGATGTTTAAGAGATTTTGAACTTGTGTATTGCGACATTATGTTTTGTATGACAAACAATATGCACCCCACAATATATAAATTAATGCTATATAGGTTGATATATATATTGTTCGATTTGAAGCACCTTCAGATCGAATAGTATATATCCTAGCCTATACAATATTAATTTTCTTTATTGTGAGGTGCATATTAATAAAGGTTTTGCATGGAAGAATTATCAACATGTATTTTAGTGTACTTAAACCAACATAAATCCATCTTAACTATGGATTTATCATGCGATGAGAGGGATCAAATCCCTTGAGGTGCAAAACTTTCCCAATTTTTGTCAATCTAAAAAAAAGTTTCACCTCAAGTTGATCTCTCTCGATGCATGATAGATCTAGAGTTAAGATGGATTTATATTGGTTTACACACACACACACACACAATCCAAGTGCCAACTCCATGTTGAGCATGAAAGGAATTACACCTATGCTTCATTCTAAGCAAAGCATTATTGAAATCTTTTAACCATAATATTTTTTTTTCTTTCAAGTGTTTTACACACATATACTTGGTATTGAATATTTTATTTAAGGTGGACATTGAAATATTTTATTTATGGCCTACATTGAAACATTTTTTTTTATTATTAATAATTTTTAAAATCTCGTGTGTCAACTCCATGTTAACCACTTAAAAAATTACACATGTCCGTAGAAAACACCTATATGGCCAATAATATTTTTTTTTACTTTCAATTACTTTACATATATAAAGTTATTTTAATTAAGGTGGATATTGAAATATTTATTAATGGCCAACATTGAATTTTTTTTTTTGTTATTACTATTTTTTTAATGCCATGTGTCAACTCTTGAGCAAAGAAGAAATTACACATCTCCCTCACACTATGTTGTAGAAAGCCCCTCTCAATGCAAAGACACTTTTTGGAGAGACTTGAGTCCAATCAATTTATGAGTTATTTTAAGCTAATTTTAGGGTTATTTTTTATATTTTATTTTTTTAAGTAAAAAGGGCGAAACCTGTTATATTAACCTTCAAAAAAGAAATACACTTGACATACAGGTGCTAGCTGTCCTGCCTATACAGGAAACCAGGACAGTTGGCCTGTCCACAACAACATGCAAAATCAAGCCTCAAGATTCGCCACCCTGCCCGAAGGAAACCAGGGTGCATGTCCATCATCCTTAGCAGTATAGGAAACTCTGTTCTAGAGCTAACTAGGCTAGTAACTAAAGAGCTACAACTCTGATAAATAGTAAAAGAAAAGGAATTGGAGACCATGAGAAACAACAGAACCTATTCGCCGGAGTCCTCGTATCCTTCCTTAGCTTTGTCGCCATTGACCGGGATGACATAGGGCTGAGCACAGGTGGGGCATTGGCGCCGAGGTGTGGCCCTGGAGTAGGCTGTGTAGAGCATGTCTAAGCGCTGGCTGACGCGAACGGCTCTGAAAATTTGATCCTCCACCAAGCTGCGCACTTCAAAGATCAAATTGAGGTGCTCCGGGTGTAGAAACGGTGGCGATGGTGGCGACTTTGTTTCAATCACCATTTTCGTGTGGCCCGGCACCTTCCTCTGCACCTGCGGGTCGACTGTGCATTCCGATAGCTCCTCCTCCATTGGTCAGGTGTCGAATTCTACGCTCGGAGCATCGTTGGGGGTGCGAGTCTCGTTCAAATTGGGTGCTGGTGCCGCTTGTCCAAGGCTCACCGGAGGGTTCCAATTATCCGAGACAATAAACAGTTGGCTCTCAGAGAAGTCTGGTGGGAGCTCTAAGGACAGGTCTTCTTCGGCATAGGTTCAAGGGGGCAATCTTGCTGCAGTGGCGTCACCTCGGCGTTTTCTTTTGGCCAAGAGCAGAGCTCTTTCAAATCTCTTGTGCCTCTTCTTTTGTGCATCCGCCGCGTACCAGCCGGCTCCTCTACGGGGTCTTCCCCTTGCCCGTGGCATGGTGAGAGGGAGGGCAAGTGCCAGGATGCCTCCGGTGCAGCGGTTCTTGCTCTGCACAACAAACTTCAAATTCATTCTGAGAGCTCCGATTAAACAGATTATGACATAAACCATAGCTGCCACCATTAACGCCGAGAGCTTAATGCTCTGGCTGGCCGTCCCTTGCTCATGCGTGAGAGGCTCCATCAATAACTGGTGGCCGATGGAGGTGAAAGCCTTCATTAATGGTTGTAGCTGGAGGTGAGAGCCACTATAAATGGCCTCCCCCTTTGCGCCTCCACGTGCCCATTCTTTCCACCTGGCACCTCATCCGGGAGGGTTATTTTTTATTATTTTAATTAAACTTTTGTGTTTTTTTTAGGAAACTAGATAGGTTTGTTATTCGTATTATACAACAAAAATGGTACATGCATGTCTAGTTGTGTCCTACCACTAGGGAAACCAAGACCACAACCAATCAAGAAAGGTCCATAATAGAAGAACCAAATAAGTCTTACATCCTTCCAGTGCTAAGCATATAAAAGTCTATATATAGTTGATAACAACCTAGAACATAGCATATAAACCATAAAAAAAGAGGAACAATGCCATGATGAACATAAAACAAGACATAACTTTCTTAAGTTGGTTGGCCTACATGGATAGACAATTGACTAATCCCTTTCTGAACTTCAGTAAGAGGTAGGGGTTCTTCATCAATGAGGATGGGGTTGTAATGTGTGCCCTATGACCCTAGAAAGTCTTCCTGAGTTTCCATTTCTTCACTATTAGTGCCCTAGGGTTGTTAGACCACAATATCAATGCCAACGATAGCTTTAAACACTGTATCAAATTTTCTATCTAGTAAGTCTAGTTTTTGGAGAATGACTTGTTGCTAGAGGCATCTTTCCTCCACCACTTGTGTAATGAAATCCTTGTTAAAAAAACCCAGATATATTGGTATCCTTGGTTCAGAAGAAGCCAGGGTCAATAATCCATCCCTCAAGTTCCTTCTAAATTTGCTTGTTGGATAGCCTTCTTCTCTTCTTTTTGATTGAGGTATCCATTTTGACTATCTCTTCTTTGACCTAAGGGGGATCTAGAATGAAAATTTCTAGTTGTTAGATTGACATCCTTCTCTGTGATATAATGGGAAGCCTTCTAGAGGGGAAGCTCAGGGCAACTGCTTTAGGCTTTCTACAAGACATTTTTTAATAGACTCCTGGTTTTGTTCCCTGCTAACCCTAGCCATTTCTAGAGGCCCAAGCGAAAATTTTGTAAGGAGAACTCGATGTGAGAAGGAAACTAACTATTGTTGTCAACAACAAAAGGGAAAGGGGGTGATAATGGGGGCGATTTAGACAAAGAGGAAGAGTATGAGTTTGGATAGGGAAATTCCACCACTCGAGCAACTAACAACATAGGCAAACCCAAACCACTCTCCTAGATATCTCCAGTTGAAGGAGAAGGAGAGCTAGAGTATGGAGATAAACCAAAATTAAACCAAGGAGAAAAGGCCAAAAGAGAAAAACATTAACTAGGAACTTCAACCCGAGACACCATGACCAGGGTCACTGAAGGAGCGCCCACCATTTTTAGCTATCTACTCTTCAATTTCAAACAAAAACCTTAGACCTACACCATTAAGCCTAGCTTGAAATAACTTGTGAAAGTTTCTTCCATAATTTCCCACAACTACCATCTTGTCAAGGATTCATTACACAATACATAGGCAAAACGAGTCAGAGCAGTAATGAAAACCCACACCCTACACGTCCTTCTTTCCCACACTTCAACCCTGTAATACATTGTGCATTCTAGTTACCGCCACACATATTGGGAGTGTTGTGATTAATGCATTATTTATTGACTTATTAAAATTTCAGCTATCATATTTTGTATCTATTATTGATCCCTGCTCCACCATTGACAATCTTCACCTGATGTACATCTAATAGTTGTTATCTTTATTATTGATCTGTGCTCCACCATTGACATTCCTCACCTGGTGTAAATTTAACAGTTGTAAAGTCATTTAATAGTTGTTAACTTTATTATTGATCCCTGCTCCACCATTGACATCTCTCTCCCGGTGTACATTTAACAGTTGCAAAAGCCTGACTCTTAATGTACCATCCATGAGAACCTTAACCATGTGCAAATTTGCAGTCAGCGAAACAATGAACGAAATTTGGTCGAAGAGATTTTCAGTTTTCAAAGCAAATATTAACGAAGGTAGGGGAGGTTTAAAAAGCTTTAAAGCTATAAAGTGAAATCAAGTTTGTCAACTTTTAAGACATGTTGGTTCTCAAGGAAGTTGTCCTTTTCAACAGTGTTAATATAATGTGATATTGTCAGAGTACAATATTACATATTTTTTTTTTCAAATAAACACATGACGAAAAATGACACTATATTTTGTATTTAATTTTTGAGTTAATTTATACTGATTTAGTGTATATAGATTTAATTTTCTCACATTATCGTATCAGCTCTAATATGCCAATCCAAGTTCTCAATGGCTTAACTTCCCAGATTATTAGATGCTCCTGAATTCTACTTGCTCGTTCTTCAAGTTTAAACAGGTAAAAAAAGTATTATCGGAGGTTCTTCTTTAAAAAAATGTAAAAATAATAATTACTGATATATTTTCATCACATAAATATATTGAAAAAAAATATAATTATCATTAATATTAAGATATAAAATTCATTTTGCTTTTGTCTATGCAATAATCACAAACACTCCACTCCAATTTCAAATATATTTTTTAACATTATTATCTGATTCTAAAATATTCTTACAATGAAAAAACTAATTATTATTTAATTTAAATGATATTCTTACAATTAAAAAAACAGTATATAATTCTGACATTTCATATTACATGTGATGCACAGTGGCACAAAGCAACTTACACCCATATAATCAGTCTAAAGAACTGTTTTTTTAAGATGTAGAACAATAGGTAATTGATCGGGACTACCTAGATGGGTCTAGGTTCAAATTTGATTAGCTGTGACCTATAATTTCTAGGCTAGTACTAACATCAAGCAAACCAGCTTCTAGTAAGAAACTTATTACTTAGCAAGGACCAAGATGTCCCGAAGCCCACCAGGGTCTATCTTTCTAGCCTTATCACAACGGGTCAACATGTCACTAGCAAAAAATGAATCCAGATAAAAAGGATAAAAATGATGCTACCCCACCATCCAAGCTAAATCCATGTTACCAGTCCTAGAGAACTGTTAAAAATGTGTTGAGCCCATGCAACAGAGAACATACTTAGCAAGGACCAAGACATCCCGAAGCCCATCAGGGTCTACCCTTCTAGCCTTATCACAACGGACCAACATGTCACTAACAAGAAATGAACCCAGATAAAAAAGATAAAAAAGATGCTACCCCACCATCCAATCTAAATCCATGTGACCAGTCAGTTGATTGATTTAGAATATTGCTAAAATTTACTGAGGGACCTCAAATATCTATGGAGCTTGAATAAAAAATTCTTCTTCCTTGTAAGGGCAAGTACTCTGCATATGGGTATCTTCTGTCCCACTGCTATCCTGTAGAACATCTCCATCGCCTTTTGCACAGAACTTCCCACACAGCAAATTTGAATCCCCATCTATTTGTCTCAATAGCTGTTGTTCCTCTTGAGACAACTGCTGAAGATCCTTGTCAAGTAAGGCTAGGAGCTCTAGGAGCTCTGGGTCAAAAGGTGGATGGTCCCATGGTTTATTCTCCATGGCAGAATCAGCAGATCCAAAATAGATACTCGACTCTCCATTGTTTGCGAATTTGCTATCAACACTCAAAACAGGGAAAGAGTAAGTTTCCAATTCGGCTTCGTCACTCGATGGTTGATCAGAGCTGCCAGAAACATTGAGCTTTGACCATATATCCCCAAATCCAGAATAACCAAATCTAGGAACAGTAGTTTCAGCTGGTGAATGAAGATGTCCTCCGTCATTCAACCAGTCTTTGAAGCTTACAACTGCAGAAAAATCAGGAGCAGTTGGAATAATGATATCCCCAAGATCATTGCGCTTGGCTCTTACTTGCATTCTTTTTTTACTTGAATTTGTCTCCAGAGATTGATCCTTTTCTGAATTTGTCTCTACCATATTAATGTTTCCTATATTCGCCTCCAAACTGTGATTGTTTTCCTGACTGCCATTGTTTTCTGAAACTGTCTGTGCAATGCCGTTGTTTTCCTCCCTGCTATTGTTTTCTGAAACTGTCAGCGGAATGTCCTTGTTTTCTTGACTGTCTACATTATGTTTCATGTCCTTTAGCTCAAAAGATGGCTGGAAAATAGGGAACTCTAGATTGTTATCATCCTCATCCTTTGAGTCCTCCTTCCAATCAATAACAATTGGAGCCATCTTTCTTCCCTGCAGGGAAAGTTGTGTACACAAAGACAGCCTAGATCGTGAAGTCGATCTGAATTTATTTAGGTGGTCATGTCCTAAATAATAAAGGTACCTTTTGGATTTTCTGTCCCACAGGGGCCCCTTTTTTCTGTCAAGAAAGGCATCATATTCCTCTACTGTATGAAAACTTTCTGGAGATTTTGATCTCCTTGAAATCCTTGTGGGCGGACTCTGGTAAATCAGTTCCTGGCATATATCACCATCGCTAAAAAAAATTGTATCCATGTCTGTCTCAGTCTTCTTAGAAACATGGCATGTTTCTCCATCGTACAGACCTTCCATAATCTCCCATGCATTAATAATCTCGGTTTTGTCCTCCTCTGTAGGTTTATTTTCTTCTGATTCTCTCTCTGCAGCTTTATGTTCTTCCGATATTTTCTCCTTCAACAAAATTCCCGATTGCAGATCCAAGTTTACAATATCATGGGTTTCCACACTCATAAGACTTTCACCTATAGATGTTTTAGTTGTCAATGTTCGAAATCTTGAATCAGATTATGCTTATGGCAAGCTAAAAATTTGAAGATCGAGAAAAAAATTCCCGAGGGAAAAAAAATGTAAAAATTTGAAAAGAGAAATCCATTCACACATCCAGTAGCTTTACAATCTGATAAGAGTACTTGGATCACTTAGAGGTGCCAAGCAAAATATAAAAATAAAAAATTTCAGGAGAATCAAGTCTCAACAAGCAAAGCAAAAATAGGGCTTACCTTCATTATCTCTGTCGGTGAAAGGAAGTATATATTCTGGCTGAGATGGAACAAATTTCCTAGCAACATTATTGGTCTTGCAAACCAGAGCCACGAATTGACTATGGCTGTTCGTGAAAAACAATTCCTCTATCACCCGAGGAAATGGCCGATTTAATTTCTTTTGGAGGCTGTTTGCTCTAACAACCTTCTTTGAAGATCCGGAACCCATTCCGAAGCTATTAACGCATCTTCTGGCCTAGCTTTAGTCAAGTTGATTGATATATCTGTGGAGAAAATCAGCAGAAAACCAGGATCACAAGTCTTAGCGCTGACCAACAAAATTCAGAGTGCAAAATCTCATTTAGAAATCAAAAGCATTTTGGTTTGCAGAGTTAACATATGCTCCCGGTAGACATAAATCCCAGGGCAAATGATTGAATTTACCCGCAAATGCTTTTATTAATTGTCAACCGTCACTACTTCTAGCTTTTCTGTGGCCCCCTTATACTTAAATTGCAAGTTTTGAGCATTTAACTTGGTACCTAATTCTTAAATTCTGGTTGCTGTGAAGCAAACAAACAGAGACCTGCTATGGCATCTTAATGAATAAAGGATGCTAACTTGTATGTTTGTATTCATATGCTCCTCCACGTAATGAGACCAAAATAATGGCTAACAGCAGTCTTTTAAGATAAATTTGATCTTAAGAGCAGGCATGCCATGCGAGGTTAGAAAAGTCATATGAGAATTTATTTATGTTGAAAAAACAATCCTAAAATTATCAAGAAATGCAATTCAAACACCGAATATACATGCTTGCATAATGACCGGCTTCATTAAAGATCATTCAGTTACATTAAACAAGAAGCTCGGTAGTCGTCCCAGCCAAGCTAACTGCACCATTAATGGATCTAGTGTCCACAGAGAGGGCTTTAAATGCTAAGTTTTTATCGGCTTAAAATCTTCAACTGCAAACACTGCTAAATTTTACTTAAAACGCTGCAACATTTGCTTAAATGAAGCGATTTTCGTTGTCATATTTTCATTAAGAATCTTTACAATAAAAGTTTTTCGGTTTGCCATGTAAATATTAACAAAAGTATAGTATATGTATACATTTAACCGCTGTGAAATTACTAGATGCGTGACGCTTAGAAATCATTAATGTAGCGTCTGTGAGAACCTCAACATGTACAAATTTGCCCCGAGCCTAAAGCATGAACGAAGTCTGATCAGCACGATTTCTAGTTTTCAAGGCAAATATTAGAGAATGTACCAAAGGTTAAAAAGACGTTATAGAAAACTTAAACAGGCATAAATGGATCCATTTTCGGGTTATTCATTTTAATGAAAGCTTGTAAGAGGCAATAATGTACCAGGCCTAAACAGTATCAAGTTTTCCATGCTCCTGACTATGAATTTATATGCTCTGTTTTCAAATCAAAGATCATTTCAGTATCAAAGCAAAACATTCTAGACATAGGCAGAGTAGGTGCTCCTACTAAAATTTAGTGAAACAGACACAACACAATAACTTTAGAGAAACCTTTCTTCATGGAAAATGCTTAAAGCGCTGAGCCTATATAAAAATTTGAGGCCAAAAAATGCCAAAATCTCATCTTCTACGGTACTCAGAGAATTCTTCTGTGCACTCTTTTGTTTTTCGAGTATTTGTTCCCCATTTGCAATTATTTTTTGTGATTTGAGTATTTCTTCTGAATCTGCAGTTAAATTTAAGCATTTTTTCTTAATCCAAGACGCTTAAAGCCTTGAACCTATATAAAATCGAGTACAAAACAAGCCAAAATTTTACCTTTGATGGCGCTCCAAGATTCCGTCGGTGCAATGCTTGCGTTTGGACTAATATTCGGAATATGCAATTAAATTTATGCATGTTAAAGCTGTTTTGCTCCATTTTCATGTCGTTTTTGACGAAATTTGGTTCAACAAAAATTCATCTTCGCCAGCTGGACGAAGTCAAGAACAAATGTCGTCTTCTTAGAGAAGAAAATGCTTCAATCGCCGTAGAATGCTGCTACCAAACCAAGCTAATAAGAGATCAATGTTTTTTTTTTCGGCTCTCTAGCAAAAGTCATGTCAAAGGTAGGTGGATTTCGGATCAATGGATGTTTAGCTAAACTAAAAGCTAGTTGGGGTTGAATGACAGATATATTTGTCCAAAATATAATGATAATATTGATTTGCTAATTATGATTATTGTTAATTAAAATTGATTTTGATTTATTAAATTTAAAAATGATATATAATATGTTGCACCTTAATAATGATTATTGTTTATTAAAATTAATTTTGATTTATTAAATTTAAAAATGATATTTAATTTGTTGTATTCTTTAAGTTTTTCAGGATTAAATAAAGAGTGAAGGGAGTTTTAACTCAATAGTTTATAAGGAACAATAAGGAACAATACTTGTTAAGGTTTTACAAATAGGATAGCAAGTTAAGTGGGCTTGATTGTGGTGAAAACTCACACTTACCAAATGAGCATTAGGATGGGTGACCACCCACCTGAGAAGTCTTAATTACTGGGTGCAAGCCCTAGAGGTGATAATTGATGCTATGAGATTCATTTAATTGGTTTCAATCCCACTTCTTTTATATATAAAAATAAAAAATTTAAATATTAAAAAATTTATATTTATTATTATTTTATATATATATATATATATATATATATATATATATAAAATTTACTATTTTACTAAAAAATTAAAATTTAATTATAAATATCAAAATTTAGAATATTAAATCTCAAAGAATTAAATTATATAAAAATATAATGTTATTTGATTATAAATATCACTAATTAAAATATCAAATTTAGAAGAATAAGATATAATAATAATAATCTATTTTTAAGGTCACCGCCCAACGATTTGACTGGTAAAGTAAAGTCTACGAAGGTATACATACCCTACCCCCCTCTAGATACGATTTGACTGGTAAAGTAAAGTCTACTAAGGTATACATACCTTACCCCCCTCTAGATTTGAACACGTGACCTCTTAAGAGGAAAGAGATGTTCTTATTTAGGTGATATAGATCCATCTTAACTCTAGATCTATCACACATTGAAAGGGATCAAATCTCTCAAGATACAAACCTTTTTTGGAATGCAAAACTTGAGGAAAGGTTAAAGGTTTGCACCTCAAGAGATTTGATCTCTCTAGGTGCTTGATAGATTTAGAGTTAAGATGGATCTAGGCTCGTTTAATTTTGTAGATCATCAACATTATGTATATGTATATGTCTAAGATTAATTTGATCATCTAAATAAATTTGTAAATTTATTTAGTTACCTTAGTTTGTTGAGAAAGAGACAATATTAATTAGATGTATATTTAAAGAGTTAAGATGGATCCATCATTTGTGGGCTAAGAGGTTTGTTAAAGGGAGGAAAGGTTAAACTACTTGTTAGCCCACAATTCAGTAAATTTGTAACGTTTCCCAACTTAACCAGAGAACATTACTTGCGGAAATACACATAAAATCAAAATTTTCTTCTACTAATTAAATTCATGTAACTCACCAGTTATGATTTATTCACATTGACAACCAGATCCTAATACCCATATTTAAATGCAACTACAACATTCTAAATGAGCATGAATGCAATTGATAAAATATCTATAACATCATATACAACCATTCTCATTCACGAAGTAAATGCATAACCATGAACTCATAAATAACTCAATAAAATAGATAAACACTTATCTTTAAAAGAAAGTTTGTGCAACCAACTCCTTGGGAAGGACATTCCACCTAACCATAGACCTGTTGTTCCAAATATCAACAACAAGTCACCCCCGAGATGGGGCTAGGAATCCACAAAAGAAGGGTGCCTCTCACAGTCCTCTCACAACTCAATATCACACAACCCACTGATTTTTTCTTAAAGCCACCCCAAATTTCCTCCAGCTCTCTTCCTCTTAACCTACCCAACCCAAAGAATGTACCCCTTCACCGCTCCTAGTCCATCGAGCGTCCCATTCATTTATCAAGGTGTCTCTAGCTCAGGTAGCTAGGAATATCTTTGGTGGGAACTCAAGTGAACTCACTGCCAGGAAAACCACTAACAAAAATAACAACAAACACTTGTTGTTCCAGTGTAACTCACTCAAGAGTTTACTTTTCAGGCCTAACAACCCAAATCTTTGTTTTCCAATTCGAAAACGCTCCAAAAGCGCCCCAACATGCTCTAGACTTCACCCAGCCTTGTTGCTCTGGCTCCCATGCTCTTCTCCCCTAATCTTTGCTTGTTTTTCCTCTAAAACTAAATGTCTAAAACTTCATGTTACTACCCATATTAATTTCCTTTCCTTTCCCAAAACAATTGACTTCTCACTTTGCTCAATGTTGGTTGTACTTCAACCCCATGCTCTCCAATAACTATGGGATGTGACCCTCACACCCACTCTATGATAGGTATTCAAGGATTGGGATCTCTCATACACTCAACCGCATATAAAAGTTTTCCCCAAATGATAATAAAATTCAGAAATGTGGGTTTCAATTAATATCCATAGATTATTTACCCTTGGACCCCTCTTGGACACTCTCTAGGCATTCCCCCTCTCTTGTGGATCAATCAACCCCCATATCTATCCATATCCCAACAACTGGTATTACATTATATTTATTAAAATCTGAAAATACATTTCACATATTACATTGCTTGGTCATAGCCACATTTATATATACATTATTCATTAATTAAACTGGGGATTATAGTGGAGATGTTACATTCCCCCTCCCCTACAATTTTGCACCGTCCTCGATGCACACCACCATGCTGAAATAAATATACAAATTTACATCACAATATTCAAAAATAAAAAAAAAATTCTACAATTTTTATCCTCCAACAGCAGTCCCAACCATATTCTCTCTTTTTTCTCAAGCTACTGATCCAAGGAATGCACCCCCTTCACTTCCCTAAGTCCAGTGGAATACACTATTCTTTTATCAGGGCTAGCAATGCAACTGACCAATTTTTTTTGAGATGTGGTTATGGAAACTAGCTGCCCAAAACGAAGTCTTGCATTTTCAACTTCTATATTCTTCAAAATTGACAAAAAATTGTGGGTATTCCTCCCGCATAGTTTCTTCATGCTCCCATGTTGCATCTTTAGGACCGTAGGAGGTCCATTGAACCTTTACCAACCCTATGAATTTGTTTTGGGGTACTTTGACTTTCTGGTCTAGGATGCGTACTGGTTCCACCCGAAAATTTCCTTAGTTTTTCACCTGGATCACAGTGCAATAAATTATGTGGTTAGGGTCAGGCACATATTTCTTTAATAATGATACAAAAAATACATTATGCACTCTCATGGATGTAGATAATGTTAACATGTATGTAATTGACCCTATTTTCTTTAATATTTCAAAAGGCCCTCAATATCTTGATGTCAACTTCGGGAAACAACCCAATCTTATCGAACTTCTTTTTGCTTTAACTTTCAGGAAAACATGTCCCCCCACCTTAAAATATCTAAAAACTATGTTCTTGTCTGCATAACTCTTCTGTCTGTCTTGAGTAGTCTTTAAATTCTACCTAATCCTTGTCATCTCCTCTTCCATTTCCTTTAAAAAATATGGCCCAAGGATGGGTCTGTCTGCTGGGTTATCCCAACTCACTGGTTTGTTACACTTCCTACCATACAAATCTTTAAATGGACTCATTTTTAATGAGGCTTGATACCTATTATTATAAGAAAACTCCACTAAGTGGATATAGTATTTCCGTTTTTATTGCTGATCCATCACATACTTTCTAAGCATGTCTTCAATTATCCTATTGGTCTTCTATGTTTTCTCATCTGACTCTAGGTGGTACGACGTACTAAGATTCATATTTGTCCCAAATTCTTTAACAAACCTTGCTAAATATTGAATGTGAACTTGGAATCTCTATCTGAAACTATTGCCTTAGGCACTCCATGTAGCCTGTGTTACACACCAAATTCCTACACTACTAAGTGTCACATTTATGTATCACTTTCTACTAAGTGTTGCACTTATGTATCACATTATACTAAGTGCCTATTTGTCTCTCTACTAAGTGTCACACTTATGTATCACATTCTACTAAGTGTCACACTTAAATGTTGCAACTTTGTCATCATGTAGGAGTACTTGTCATGTTCCCTAGACATAATTGATGAGAAATACATTATTTGGAGGTCGAAATATAATCATTTTTATTGAGTTATTGATCTTTTTTTAGCTTCATCTCTCCCTTACCCATGTCTAGGGGGCGATGAACCCTTGTCATCACTCCTTGCTCAATTATAGAGGAGCGACAATACCGCTCTATGCCCAATTATAGGGGAGCGATGAAGTGGTTACAAACACGCTTCCTTGTTTTTGGGATAATATCTGGGAATATCTAAGTTGGTTTTGGTCAAGGATTCGAGTCATATCTCTTTGCTCCATCCTAGGAAAAGTCAATGGTCATTTTATTATTCAAATCCCAACCTCATGAGATAAATCCTCACTTGATCTAACCATATTCCCAAAATACCTCATGGTTTTTATGCCCTAAAAGCCTATATAACGGAGGCCATTCTTGAGTGAAAAGGGAGAGAGAACTTCATAGTATCATAGTTCTAATCTTGTGAGATCCAAGGGGTTGGATAAGAGATCTTGGAGGAGTTGTTGTAACGTCAAACTTGAGATTGTAAGTGCTTCCATTTTTTAGCTTTCCATTAATACACAACTTGGCCTATTCCTCCCATGTCTATGTGTTCAAGTGTATGCATGTCTACTGTTGTATATTCATCATAGATAGATCTATTTTCACTTAACAATATAGTGTGGAAGAAGGAGGTTTCTCTTTGTTCTTTGTAGGTCTTTTCTTGTGCTTAGGAGCTTGGACATCAAGGTCAAAGGCTAGAGAAGTGAGGAAAACCGTCGTAAAAAGGTAAGTCATCCATCTCTTCCTTCTCATTCTAATTGTTGAAATAGGTCTAAGAGGAAAGTAGTTCACCATTTGTTTTCTTTTGTCTTGGATCAACTATGGTCTTGATCCAAGGGGGTTTCACCTGTCTAGAGGGGGGACTTTACCATAACAACCTGAGAACTTCCTTCATGTAAATATTTGTAATGCTTGTTTCCTTGTGTGTTGCCTTCATAAGAATAAAATGCGCTACCTTAGTTAAGTTTTCCACCACCACCATGATGGAATCATGCTGCTTCACTGTTCTAGGCATCTTTATAACAAAATCTATTGTAACCAATTCACACTTCCATTCTGGAATGGGCAATGGCTGTAGCAATATCTATGGATGTTTGTGCTCTATTTTAACCTTTTGGCACTCTAGACATCGAGATATGTAGTTAGCCACTTCTTTTTTCATTCCCGACCAAAAGTATTGGCTCCTTAAAGCTATAATCGATTTTTGATATCTTGGGTGCTCAACATATGGCACATTATGCATTTCTCTCAACATTGTATTTTTCAGCTCCATGGAATTTGGCACATACACCTTGCATATGTATAAGAGGATTCCATCCTCTTTTAATTCATAATTTTAAAATTTCTGCTGTAAATTTCCTTGTTGTAAGTTTTCCTTTATTTTTAAACAATGTTGATATGAATTTGTTTATTCGATAATTTTATCTTTTACATATGTCATGTACATGATGATGGCTGAAATATGCACTTCAAGAGCTCTTTTGTTGAGTGCATTAGCTACTTGATTTTCTTTGGCTTTGATATGTTTAATTTCAAAGTCATACTCACTAGGAAATTTCAAAGTCATACTCACTAAGAAATTTCAGCCACCTTGTAACATCCCCGACCATCAACCCACTTGCCAGGAAATGCTACTTCGCGGAAACATTCTCATACTTAAATATATAACATGCATTATTTATAAATAACAAGCATTAAATCAAATTAAGACATTTGACATGGATTTACTGCTGTCATACCGACTTAAACAAAATTAACAACAATTCAAACTAGCAACGAAATACATGATAATATTACAAGTATCACATAACATGCATTTTAATTAAGTACATAATTAAAACACATAATGATACTCATATTTGAAATTGTAATACACCACCAACTGCGTGCAGAGCTTCCACAAACCTCCCAGCCTTAGACCGCGCTGCTCATCACTCTCAGCAATAGGTCACCCTCGAGCTAGGACTAAGCTCCATCGAGCAAGGGAATCCTAGGCTAGGAAAGGTCAATGGAAGACACATAGTTTATGAGGAAGGATTCTCTCCCAGGAGCCACTTATGCCCACTTCTCACAGATTCTCATTCCCCACATGCCTGTCCCACCCCAGGAGTATACACCTTCACTGTCACCAAGACAATCCTTTGGCTGCTAAACCTCCCTTGCCTTGGGCTTTAGCAATAGACAAGACCAGAATTATCTGAGCTCTGTGGCAACTACATGACTCATTCTAGGAGTTCTCACTTCCTCCGCGCATTCTCTCACCTGGAGAGAGTCGCTCATTGGCCTGACAACCTGCTTCTTCAATGATCCCAATTATTTTCGACACGAAATGAGAGCGAAGATATAATAAAGAAATGCACAGAGATATCACGTATATCCAATAATATAACAGAAATATATCAGAGATGCAACCATAAACACAGAGATATAGTAATACACGATTTCTATTAATGAAATAAATGTATAGAGACTGTAAAAATACAGAGTGAAAGACTCGCTAGAATGGTGGCAACTTATCTCTGAGAAGAGATGTGACGGCTACTTGCATTCGCAAGAAGATGATTACAATGAGGCTCTGAAGGCCTTCTACAATAAGTAGGAATGCAAAAATCCCTAGACATCCAAAAACCTAACCCTAGGAGATGAAGCGCCAAAAGTCATGTGGGCCCTGTTTGGGTAAGTTAGTACATCAACTTCCCGGGGTCATAACTTTTGCATACGATCTCCGTTTTAGGCGTATGATAGATAGTTGGAAAGGTATCATCGAGGAGATTCATTTTGGTGGCTCAATCATGCCTTTGGCTATCATTTAGAACCCTGATCTAGAAAAACCTTCATTTAGGCCCTCAAAATGGCCCCGGAAGTTAAAAACTGTTAAAAATAGTAAATTGCCAAAATTGTCAGAAAACTATTTTGAACCAGTCGGAAAAGGTGGGTGGCCATCGATATCCACCTGGATCATTCAACCACAACCACCTCTCTCACCTAGAGAGAGTGTTGCACATAGGCCTGACAACCTGCTTCTTCAACTCCGTTCCAGCACAAGGAGGACAACAAGGATCAACAAGGAACATATGATTGTAGCCAATCATACTCAGCCAAGAGACTGCATGGCCAGAACAAACCACAATTATAACACACATGACATAGACAATTTCTCAGGTTTCACAGAAGACACGGGTTGGCTTCAGAGGTGCGCGGCTATGCAGAGATCCAGTGTAGAGACAAAACGGTTCTTGGAAAGGATTTCAGTGAACTTAGGTGGAGTATGGAAGGTTCACAGAATGACTCAGGTGACGGATTTCGGGTCTCAGGTGCGTGCATGAACATTGCAAAGGACCAATATAGAGGCCACATAATTCATAGGAATACACTAGTCGACTTCCAATTCTCGTTTTCAGGATTGTGTGACAGGAAAATTAAGCAGAGGTCGTTCACAGACTCCAACAGTTCAGACATTCGACGACAGAGTGGAGGACGACCCCCCATCCCGCCTTAATTCTTGGGTTAAATTGCATGTGCCTGGGCCGACACATATTGCCTATGAAGCTACATGCACTCCTTCAAGTATGCATTCTCTTTTTCACATGTTGGGGCTACATGTGTTGTCTCTCCCAGGACTTAGGATAAAAACATACCTTTCACACCACTTTGGAATAATAATAAATTATTATTCCTAAGGACTTAATCCCTCAAGATTATCCCCTCTTCCTACCTCTCAGCCCCCTCTCCCTTACACATACTGTGGAAGATTAGTCCCACATCACTCTTTCTTTGTGGTCGGTCAACACACAACGATGTCTATATATTATATTAATGATCTGCATAATTACATATACAAAATCAGACTCCTGGCCTTAACACTTAGGCTCTCCGGCCTAATAAACACATAATCCCACCAGCTTATCAATACTCAGCTCACCAGCCTACAAAACATGATTACAATTCATAATATAACTGGGGCATTACCGGGGGATATTACAATCCCCTTCCCTTATTTTTGCAATGTCATCAGTGCAACTCTTTACACAACATCAACAAGCTTTTCAAAATATTAAAAAATATGTGGGTATTTTGCCTGCATATCATCCTCATACTCCCATGTCGCGTCCTCAGGACCGTACCAGGTCCACTGGACCTTTACAAGCCTTATGGCTAAATTCCAAAGCTGTTTTCTTTTCCGGTCCAATATGCGCACACGATGCACTTGCAAGACACCTTCTTGCTCCACCTGAATCACATTCCAATCGATAACATGATTGGAATCGGGTATATATTTATTAAGAAATGAAACATGAAATACATTATGTACAGTCATGGATGCAGGTAATGCAAGAATATATGAAACTCGCCCAATCTTTTTTAGGATTTCAAATGGCCCACAAAATCTGGCTGCCAACTTGGCGTAGTTTCCCAACTTCAGGAAACTTCTATTGGATTTTACTTTAAGGAAAACATGGTCACCCACTTTAAACTCTCTGTGGGTTCTGTTTTTATCAACATAACTTTTCTGCCTGTCTTGGGCAACTTTCAAATTCTGCTTAATTTTTAGCATTTGTTCTTCCATTTCCTTGAGAAACTCTGGCCCAATTATTGCACTATCAGCTGGATTATCCCAGCTCACAGGAGTATTTCACTTTCTTCCACAAAGTGCTTCAAATGGGATCATCTTGAACGATGCTTGATACCCATTGTTGTAGGCAAATTCTACCAAGTGTAGGTAGTCTTCCCATTTAGATGGTTTGTCCATCACATACATCCTTAGTGTGTCTTTTATCACTCGATTCACCTGCTTTGTTTTCCCATCAGACTTAGGATGATAAGTTGTACTAAAGTTCAGATTCATTGTGAACCCCTTGAATAACCCTTTCTAGAAATTTGAGGTAAATTTCGGGTCTCTGTCTGACACAATTGTTTTGGGAATTCCGTGCAATCGTGCCACTTCCTTCATAAAAATATCAACAACATCCATTGCCTTGTGAGTAGTCTTTAACGGAATGAAACGAGAAGATTTCGTAAGCTTGTCCACTACCACCATGATTGAATCATGCTGCTTACCGGTTCTGGGCAATCCCATGATGAAATCCATGGTCACCACTTCCCACTTCCACTCAGGAATGGATAAAGGTTGCATGTTTGTGCTCAAATTTAACCTTCTGGCACTCCATACATCTAGCGATGTATTATTCAATCTCTTTCTTCATACCTGGCCAAAAGTAAGGGCTCTTGACTGCTGCCACAATTTTCTGATATCCAGGGTGCCCTGCATAAGGCATATTATGCATTTCATGCAAAATCGTAATTTTCAAATCCTGGACATTAGGTACATAAATTTTGTTCTTGTACAAAAGTATTCCATCAGTTTCCAATTTATAAATTTCCACTTTCTATGGCATCTTACCTTTCTATAGCTTTGATACCAAATCCATGTATCACAAATCTGTATTTGCAGCCTCCAAAATTTTGCTTTTAATATCAGTTTGGTACATGATAATGGTTGTAGCATATAATTCATGCACTCTCCTATTAAGTGCATCAACCACTTTATTTTCCTTCCCTTTGATATGCTTGATATCAAAATCGTACTCACAGAGAAACTCCAACTACCTACTCTGTCTAACATTCAAGGTTGGATGATCAAACAAGTACTTTAGACCGTTATGGTCTGTTCTTAGTTTGAACCTCCTTCCCATGAGGTAATGTATCCATTTCTTTAGAGCGTGCACGATGGCTACCAACTCCAAATCATGAGTTGCATAGTTCCTTTCATGCTCTTTCAAATTTTTGGATTCATAACAGATTATGAATTCATTCTAACTGAGGACTCCTCCCAGTTCTTCTTTGCATGCATCTGTGCACACCACAAAATGTTCATTTGGATCCGTGATCCTTAGGATTGGAGAACTGGTTAACAGTTGCTTCAATTGCTGGAAGCTTCTCTAACAATCCTCTGTCCACTGAAACTTCTTCTCCTTCCTTTGAAATGAAGTGATAGGGTGAGCTATCCTCGAGAACCCTGCAATAAACCTTCTGTAATAACCAGCTAGACCCATAAAGGATCTGACTTATGTCACGTTCTTTGGTGCTGACCATTCTCTGATAGCCTCAATCTTCTTAGGATCTACAACTATCCCTTCCTTCGAAATAGTATGCCCCAAGTAATGGATCTTCTCCTGATAAAACGAGCACTTGCTCAACTTGGCATACAATTGGTGCTCTCTTAGCACCTGCAACACCATCCTAAGATGTTGTTCATGCTCTTCCTCCAACTTTGAATACACCAAAATGTCATCCAGGAAGACTATGACGAACTTGTCTAGATAGTCCCTGAATACACCATTCATCAGGCACATAAAAACAATAGGTGTGTTTGACAGCCCAAATGACACCACTGCGAACTCGTAATGACCATACCTTTTTCTAAAGGA
>ML780396.1:95746-128126 GCA_009831015.1 Picea engelmannii
ATCCATATTTACTTCTTATCAACAATGACAAAACAATAATGAGTCATATTTACATCAAACAATATTGGGTCCATTACCCAAACCTTTGTGCTACGAGTCTTTCTTCAAGGGTTGACATCAATGACAACCAACCTTAATCAACAGTCAATATATCGTAGATATTGGGTAGGGGGTAGATGTAGGGTGTTGGGGGGTCTATAGGCATTGGGGGATATAAAAAGGGTTGTATAGTAAAAATAAAGGTTTAATTATTATTGGAAATATGTATTGGGAGGGTGGTGTTGTGACTCCCCCATAACAACCCACTTAAAATATCTTGAATGAGATATTTTGAGTGGGTTCCCCCCTTTTAATTTTTTTTTCCAAGATACTTTATTACTACGCTATTGAAATGGTACTATCATAAGGAAGTGTTACTTTTGTTTATACAGTCTTAAAGGTTTCTCTTTTACTACTATCTACATTTTGATGTTAAGTTATCACCTTCTCTGCTACACTAATCGATATTTTCCTTAAAAATTATTTTTCCTTTCATTCCACTCAATCACACAAATTTTGTTATATGAGATGATATCCTTGCATTAATTAGAGAAAAATAACTTCTTTTCATTCACTTACTTTCATATTATAATTTGGGATAATATAAACACTCAATTTAATTTATTTTGAAAAAAATCTTTCCGATAGCCATATCGGAAAGGATTCTATTGGAATCATCCACATCGGAGTAATACTTCACACGAATAATCTTCGACTCCAATGGATGTCGTCCAACGACCTAAGTTCACAACTCATTTTTTGTTGATTAATGTGTCATCCGATCGTTGGTAGAGGAATCAACACACAAATGTTGAAACATTATGCTTACTCAACCTCGTATGATGATAACCTTATGATTTGATGGATGTAGATTGGTCTCTGTTGTGATTAAGGAATACTCGTCTGTTTACTTACTGCTCACCTTTCTTGAGACAACACATTTCCCGAGGAAAGGAATATTCTTTGATAACCTTCTCTTTAGAACTGTGTAACTTCTCAAATATTTTGAACACCGATTGATAAATTTCGACAACATTCTTCTAACCTTTCTCAAATTTTTACCTTTGGCACATAAATCAGCATTGGAAAGGGAATATTCTTCGATGCTTTTTCATCAGAGTATGAATAGAATGGAGAAATTCTTCTCCTTGATGGAAATAAATCTAAATACTTACATATAACTGTCCATACCCTTAGACTCTCAGCATGTAAATCAAGGCCAATAATGGAATATTATTCGATACCTCTATTTTAGAGTGCAAACTACTCTTTTAACGTCCCCTATCCAATGGAAATGGCTCTGACTACTATGATTTCAAATTTTCTCCTCCCGCGATTCTGATACATGGATTTGGGCAATCCTTAGTTTCAAATCACATTAATGGCTCAATAATTCTTTGGTTTTTAAACTGGTCATAGTGCACAGGTCATTCAATTTATTTGTTAGGGTAATTAAATTCCTATATTATAACCCTAAAAAAATAATTAAGATCATAAGTTTTCTTCGTAAGATGGTTAGCCACTTTGCTTTGCATCGATCAGCTCCGTAATGCTTTGAAAACAACATTTTTCAGTTAAATCACAAGTATATGGTTATTCTATATGATTGTCTTGTATGATTTTTTCATTATTCAATTGACTGATGATTAATATGTTGATTGCAACATATAAAGAACACAATATGGAAAGTCATATGGCTTGGAGATCAAAGGATTTAACACCCTCTGCTTCAACTTTCGCGTCAGAAAATCCTACCCTCCAGGTAGAGGTTTTAGTGAATAATATGACCTATCATACCGAAGAATATCATTCCCTCAAATATGATAAGATATACATGATATTCAATATGGGGGACTTTCCTCTAGAAGACGAAAACCTTGAAGTGTACCAGAATATACAAAAGAGCGGTATTCAACTTGTGGCTACCTGACCTGTATTATTTCCTTACAATGAGGCAACCCAATGGTGTTTCAAGTAGTTTGAACCAACACTGCCACAATTGTAAACAAGTATGGGTAGAAAATAACATCTCCGAGTCCCGAAGATGTCAGTGCAAGTTATCACCTACCCGTTCCTGCATGCTCCCTCAATGATCCGTTCCTAAAGGGGTTTGATCAAAGCAACAAAGGCCCAACCAAGTTAATGAAAAATTGGTGGGTGGACGAAGACATAACATTCAAACAAGGATAAAAGCCTATCCCCACACACAATATCAAGGCACCATATAACATGTTGATCGCCATGCTGAACCAATTATATAGCGAGGAAAAGTTCACACATTTTCACACGGATTGGCTACCCATGGCTCATACCATTGTGAATACTAGACAAGTGTTCAACTAGGCATATATATTGACTTTTAACATATGTCTAAATGTGATAATTATACCAGGTATGAAAAATCCTTGCTTCTATATGTCAACATATTTGATTGATGCTATTTGTTCCTCGATACCATTTCCCAATATCGGATGGAATTGGGACCATGATCAACCCCCTGTCCATATGTATTGCTCCAAGATTTGGAACATAAATTATAAGATTTATTTCTATGATATTTGTGATTATTTCCTCTCTCCTCTTTAAAATTTTATTTTTGGGTTCCTAAGGCATAGAATTTTAAGTGAAGCTAGAGATGAGATGAAAGGGATAGATGATTGGTATCTAAGAAAGTATTACACCTATATAATATTATATGGCACTACAAGCCCCCCTCATATTTTTCCATACTTTGTCCCAAACCGTCTTTTGATAAGAGAAATTTCCTATCAAACCATGATAACAAGGGTTACTTCTCTTCTCATGAACAAGAACAAGAAACTTTGGCCTTTGTTTCTTGTATAGATAGGAAACTATAGTCTATCGAATGGAAAACATGCTAGAAAAGAAGCATAGGCCTTACGAGATTTATGTTTATGCCTTGGAAGTGCAAAGGGACATAAGCCACATGAGCTCATAGTGAGTAATGTTAGATATGTGGGTCTCACTCATCCTACTGTACATGTGGTTGATTTTGAAGAATACGAGTTCAAAGGAGTTATTTTTTATGAAGAAGTATTACAAAAGTTTCTTGATGATGCTGCTTGACAATAACTACAATATGAGCAAGAAAAAATGAATAAGTTTCATCAAGAACAATTTCAAAGGTTTTTGCAAAAGGATTAGAATAAATTAATCGCTAAAGAGCAAGAAAGGGTCAAGAAAATAGAGGAATTTGGGAAAAATAGATTGAAAGCTGATGAGGAATATCAGAAAAAAATGGCCGAATAAAAAGATAAAATATTAGCTGATGAAGTTGAGGCATAGGGAAGAGAAACTGAAAAATAAATAGTTGAAGAAGAAGCTAAGAGACTAGCTGAATAAGTCAAGGCATAGAAAAGAGAGAGTGAAAGAGAAACAGTTGAAGAAGAAGATAAAATAATAGCAGATGAACAATTGGGATGAAAAAAGAATAAAGAATTGAGAGAGACTCAAGGTGGCCTATCAACTCCTACTTTGGGCATAGCGAACATTTTCCCTCAAGAATACACCCCTCTTACAGTTTCTATCCCAGGTAATTCAACTTTTTCTTCACAAATACTTGTTTTTGAGGGTGTTGTCGTGGTTGTTGGAGACTATTACTATGATGACAAGAATAAGAGCATTATTAAATGTCAAACAAAGGAAAAGGGGATATTTTTCCAAACCTAGATCATCTACAGGAAGAGTTGTTGAATGGAAAGCAGGGCCTAATCCCAAAGAATATTCCATACAACCAACCTTTGCACTCCATGTCTTTGCGGGTTTGAATGCTTCATCTGTCCTTGAGGTTACCACTTCTTTAAATGAAACAAAAACTGAGATCATTGATATAGAGACTAAGTTGAAAACACAAAAGTATAACATCTCTACAAAATTCTTAAAGACTATTGAGCAGAAGGGAAAATTACATAAGGAAGAAATCCAGAGGTTTGTGCAAGCTGCGAGAGATGAACTTATTTCAGAATTGGAAAGAGCCACCAAGGTTGCTGATAATATCAAAGCATAAGAACTTTATAGATCTTTGCAAAATTAGAAAAAATGAAATGAATGCTGAGTTTGATAAAAGATCACAGTTAGAATGAGACAACCATATGAATGAGATGGAATCTACAAAGCTAAATATTTTTGAAGAAATGGAACAAATTAAGAAGGAACATGCCAAAGAAATATCTCACTTGCAAACTGATCTATAGGAATCCAAACGATTTGTTGAATAAGAAATATGTCAGATAAAGGGAGTGGAACACGAAAAGGATAATCTTGAAGAGGTTCTGGAACAAAATAAGGAAAAAACTCTTTCTTTGGAAGTCATCAAGGCAGAGGTAATAGAACTCAATGAAAAGATTATATTTGAACACAATAAATGTTTATTTCTTCTTAATGATATGATGATCAACTGAGACTAGAAGATCAAATAACATAAATAAATGATTAGTACCAAAAGGAAAATGATTCCTTTGACAAAAATTTCGATTGGCAAGGAGTGTACAAGGATCACTAAACTAAATTACCATCATATTCTAGAAAAGAGAAGATAAAAGATCAAGTCTTCTTTGATACATGGAAGCCTCTGTTAGTAGATATCCAGGCCATCTAAGAAAATGCCCCTAAAGCATGCAAAAGGATATGGAATGGTTCAAATGATCTCTTTTAAGAATTTGAGATGTAGTTGATGCCCCCCATTGATGAAGCAACACCTGCCAAAATCAGAATAACTGAGGTGGAAGAGCATAGGGAAATTAGAAAAATGAATATTGAACATTTAACTGAAGTAAATAAAGAATCCTTAGAAGAATATATGTTGAAACCTATCAGGATCATGACTCTAACCCAAGACTTTGTTAAACAAACATGACAAGAATTGAAACAAGAGGCTTTCACCAAAGTTTGTGATGGAGAATTGGATATTGAAAAGATGTAGTCAGAGAAATTAAATAAGATCATGGAAAATTATTCACTCTGAAAGGAATATCGGAACCCGATGCAAATGCAAAACTCATGATGATACAAATTTTCCTTGATATTCTTTAAATTCACTCTTGAAAATTATTCACTCTGGAAGGAATATCGAGAGCTAATGCTAATGCAGAAGAACTCATGATGATCACAATTTTCATAACTGCTCCACATGTCTCGTCTTTTCTGTTTTTTAATCCTAATAAGGATAGGAATGCGAAGAGTCACTCTTTGTAAATTTCCTTTTACTTATGATTGAATCCAGATACTATAAACATTCACTAGATAATTATAAAATGCATGACTATAAATGAGAAAGGGATTTTAGACTCATATTGTGTCAATAAAGTACTACTACATTTGTGTGGTTATTTTGAACAAGATACACCTTTGGAGATGTTGGTATAAATGTGTATGAGTGAGACTTTTCTGTTTATGCATATTTATTTCTATGAATGTATGTATTTTAGTTAAATGAACTTTTCCTCGACTAATATACTGTATCTCCACCGTTGCCATCATTTTCATACTAAGTGCATCGACCATATAATAGGTTGGTGAATCAATTATTTGTATTTGACTCATCGTATTGTTAATTTTTTTTATTCCTTGCTTCTATGAATTAATTTTGTGCAAGCAATATTATGTTTAACTGCACTTATTATAATAGTTATCTCCTGATTAGGATAAGATAGAATAAATTATGAATGCATCTTATGATTTATTCTAGTTTAGTTCTTTAGAATTTTAATTCATCTGAGAACATTCTATTCTCATATTAATATTTAGATAATTAGTTTAAAGTGGAAACCATGCCAATATTTTGGTTGGAAATTCTACCCCAAACGAGAGTGGATCTAATTAGGACCTACTATTGGGCGTTCTCCCTTAACTATTTATATGGGTCTTTTGGGACCGTCAACATAAATGCTGCTAGAAGGAGGGCCATCAAATTGAACGAATGCAAAGAAAGCTCAAATCCCCACCCATTCCATTCCAATTGTTAGCACAAATTATCCTGGCGATTCTCACCAAACTCAGCTTGAGCATGCATCACATCCCCTATCATACTCTGTGAACAGGCCCGATCAAAATACTTCTCAGTGTATCCACTTCCAATTTGAACCTATAGTTTCTTCACCACAACCCCATATCTTGACTAATCCAGAGATTGACACCATAGTCAGATAATCCCGAGAATGCATCGAGCATGTTCTAAATAGACAATGGGGTAGGCAGAACGACCAACCTACCATTGACTATTTGTTACCCTAGGGTTAAGAGAACCTGCCAAGTGAATACCCATTCTTCTCCCACTCTTTCACTTACTAGGAAAACCCAAACGTGGAAACCCCAGAGTATCATTTACCTTTGGATTTGAACGATTTCATGGAACTCTCCAACTTTCATATTGAACATTTATTTCTCTCCGATGGTGGTGGTATTCCTCCCTCACTGCCAAAATCCCTACCTCTCACACCTAGAAGTGAGCCCGAACTAGAAAATTCTAAAGAGGAGGAAAAATCTCAAAGTGAGTATGAAGGAGAAGAGAATCTATGGTTGATTCTATATAACCCTCAATTCATGGCTGGAAATAACCCAAACCCTCAACCTTATGAACCATGGCTACTCCTAGATGCTATCATTGTACCTAGAATACTCCATGACCTACCTAAGCACCCCAAAAAGTTTCTCCTTAAGTTTGATCCAGAGAAGAAAGAATCGATTGAGGACCATGTAAAAAAGTTCCTATCAGCCATAAGTCTCCAAATCATTCGACACAAAGGTGTTGTATGTCGGTTATTACCTCACACATTTGAGAATAAAGCCACCACCTAGTTATACTCTATGTGTGAATCCTCTATTACTAGTTGGAGAATATTCGAGACTATTTTTCTTAATAAATTCGAGGAAGATAAAACGCCAGCTACTTTGGTCTTAGATATTTCAAGAATCAAAATGGATGCCAATGAAAAAGTTAAAGATTTCAATCAACACTTCCTTTCTTTACTTAAATGGATTCCTCGAGCTTCCAAACCCACTGAAGACATCACCATTGAATTTTACACTTCAACAATGCCCATGTCCATGGCCATGTTCGTTAAAAACACAAAGAAAGATATCCTGAAAGCAACCTTTCAAGAGGCTCTAAAATTTGAAAAAATATGCTAAGTTCAAAGTGGAACATAGGAGATGAATCCTCCAAAGATAAAGCTAATACTAAATCCAAAGATTTTGTTACCAAGTCTTTCGAAGAAAAGAAATATATTGATTCTACGGATATGGAATCCCTCCAAAGAATTGTCAGGAAATTATCTAATGAGTTGATTGATTTGAAGAAACACAATGGGGAACGATCTTCTAATGCTAGGAAATTTTTTAAATTTCAATCAAAGAAAGATAAGAGCACTGCTCCAATAAACAAAATGACTCCTTCAACATCAAAGGGGATTAATATGGAAGATATTATTCAATCCCTACAACACTAGGCCACTTAAAATATAACCGAATCTAAATATGGAGAAGAATATAAAGAGGAACAATCAGAACAAACCCAAGAATCAGATGAATTACCTAAGAAACAAGTTAATTCCTTTTGGAACATTTCATATGGATTGGAAGAAGAGGAAGAAATAGAATAAATACACATGTCCCATAATGTTGTGACCACTAGAAGTGCAAGAAAGAGGGCATCCTTTGAAACCCCTACTCCTTTCGAACCTTCTAAAAATGCTCCTCACACATAGAAAATGCCAGATGCTCCTTCTAAGATATCTTCTCCTTCTAATGCTGCCACAAAGTTTGAATATGATTTCTTGGAATAGATGAAAAGAACTAAGGCCAATATTTATCCATTTGAGCTTTTGAAGCTTCCACAAATTCAGGAGAATTTCATTTAAAAAATTCAAGGTAAGGCTACCAAAAAATATAAAGAAATTAATGTGGGAGAAAATAAAGGAACAAGTAAATCTTCTGCATCTAACGATGCCAATGCACCTAAATTCAGGTTGCTATAAGTGCTTCCTTATCAGGGAAAAGGTCAAGATCCACCATTCCACCTTTTCTGGTTACTTTTGAGATTTTTAATAGGAATGTGCATAATTGTATGATGGATTCTGGTGCTTCATCGAATGTGATTCCCTTTAAAGTTTGCAAGAAACTCAATGTCAAGCCTGAACAATATGATATTCAAATGATACAACTTGACAGAACCAAAGTTAAAGTAATAGGGGAATTAAAAAATGTTTTGATCATGATGTCTTCGAACCCTAAGATACATCAAACTATTGACATCATATTTGTGGATATATCGGATACCCATAGAATTCTCTCGAGCAAAGACTAGTCTGCCACACTAAAAGGGTACTTTTCCACATACTGGTCACACCTCTAGATACCCTATAACGACAACCCCAATCAAATTAGGGTTGATAGAGAACGATACATGAAACATGTGGTGACATACCTAAATGACCTAAACAAGCATGTGATGGTTATTCACTTTGTTCTAGGTAATTATTCATGTGATTCATTTTTTCAAAATTACTGTGCTGAGACCTCATCTTATGCGAAATCAAACACACAATTTGAAATCCTTCATTTCACTCAGATTGTTGAGCCCCACTATAACATCACAAATGCAAATAGCTGTGACATTGTAAAGTCTAACATAATATTTAGAGATAAGTTAGAAGTTATTTCTCAATGTACTAACCATACTAATGTAGAAACAAAAGAAAACCCCAAGTCCATACATAATCTTAAAAGAAACCCTAATATGTGGACTTTTTTGTTTGATGGGTCTAAATATCTTGAAGGTGCAGGTGTTGGATGCATATTAAAATACCCTAATGGTAATGAATTCATGAAAACATGAAATCTTGAATTCCAATTCACTAATAATACTACTGAATATGAAACCCTGCTACAAGGACTGAAGAAATCCATTGACTTGAAAACCAACAAGATAAAGGTATTTGGTGATCGATATTTTCATTAGACATGTAAGAAATAACATACACTGTCTCTCTAGTGACCTTAAAAATTACCAAAATGAGGCATGGAAATCTATTAAATCATTTGACACATTTGATATCAGTCTTGTTCCTTTCTCTTTAAATTCTGATGTTGATTTACTTGCTAATGTAGCTTCCAAGATTATTCCTTCTTAGAACTTATTACCTAATACATTTTATGTGGAACTGCTTTATAGACCTTCAATACCAAACAATGTGACCAACTAGAGGGTCTTTGATGATGACAAGCATGTTATTAGTTTTCTACACCTGGAAGATACCTTCAAAGACTCCATAATTGATGAAGATCAACATGATAGAAATATGAACACAGATGTTTCTGGCTCAATCAATTAGTCAACAGAGATAAACATAACCAACCTGATAAACATCATCCCAAAAAGTGTGGTAAGACTGGAGAAAATCTATGACCTTTAGGACAAATTTAAGAAGGTGACAAATTGTAAGACTAATAAATCATCAATGCAATTTGAAGTGATCAACTTGGGATTAGAGAAAACACCCAAGAGCATCAACCTAGGGAAGACATGTTCCCTTGGAGAAAGACAAACCTTCATAAAGTTGTTTAAAGAATAAAAAGACATATTCTCATGGACATATGATGATCTCAATACCTATGACATGAACATCATTCAACAAGTTATCCCTATGAAGCCACAAACTAAGCCTTTTCAACAAAAGCCGAGGAAAATGCACCCAATCTTGGAGCCACAAGTAAAAGTAGAGCTTAACAAGATGTTATATTCCAGGATAATTTTCCCAGTCAGACACACACAATGGATCTCAAATATTGTACCTATAATGTTACTATATTCTCCAAGAACAAGGATGATGTCATTACTCATCCGAGGAAAGTTTTCAACAGATGCATAAAGTATGGAATTTCACTCAACCCCAAGAAATATGTATTCATTGTTGATGAAGGAAGGATGCTTGGTTTCATTGTATACAAAGAAGGCATGCTGATAGAACCCGAAAGGACTGAAGATATACCTAAAATACCTCCTCCCCATAATAAGAAATCTATGCAATCCTTTCTAGGTAAAATAAATTTCATGAGGAGATTCATTCCCAGTTTCGCTGAGATTGTAAAACCGCTCCAAGACATGATCAAGAAAGATTCATATTTTAAATGGGGACCTAAAGAGAAAGAAACATTCAAAATATCAAAACAAAAATAACCCAAGCTCCGAAATTAATAAATCTTGACTTCAACATATATTTCATATTGTACACATTCTCTTCTGATATTTCATTTGCAACTGTCTTGACACATAAAAACCAATATGGGAATGAATACCCCATCGCCTTTTATGATTTCTAGGTTGAAAAGAGTAGAGTTATATTACCCTGAAGTAGATAAACGAGCCTCTGATATTTTCAAAGTGGTCAAACACTTTAGACCTTACCTGATTAAATCCAAAACCAAAGTGATTGTCCCTTACCCAACTGTAAGGAATATCTTAGTACATAAAGATTTGGGAGAAAAGAGAGAAAACTGGATAACAACCCTTTAGGAATATGACCTTGTAATAAAACCTTCTAATATTGTCAAGGGGCAAGGGATCTGCAAGTTGGTAGCTGAATTGGTACATGAAAAGACAAAGGATGATGAATTTTACCAAGATCAAAGTCTATTTGAGAGAGAAGTTTGCTATATCCTTGCCCTTGGTGACCAATGGTTTTATGAGATGAAATATTATCTGACTCATGGAATTGCTCCCCATTATTTATATCCTAATAAGAAGAGATCCTTCATACTTAAGTCTGCATAGTATGAAATCATCTAGGGAGTGCTTTTTCGCAGAAATTGTGATGGAGTTTATTTGAGATGCCTCAAAAAATAATACGTTGATAAAGTCCTATATGAACTTCATGATGGGCTTGCTGGGGGAAATTTTGGAGGTGATACTACAACCCATAAAATACTTAGAGATGGATATTATTGGCCTACCTTGTTCAAAGAATCTCACACATATGCAAGAAAGTGCCAAGAATGTCAAAACTCAGCTAGAAAAGAGAAGAAGGCTGCATTTCCCTTGCAACCTATTATCATTGAACACCCTTTCCAACAACGGGGTTTGGAAATGATAGGGGAAATCAATCCCAATTCTTCTCAGTTACACAAATATATACTAACAACTAATGATTACTTCAAAATATGGACTAAATAAATACCACTCAAGGAAATCAATGAAAATTAGGTGATATCATTCCTTGATTCCTTTATTATAACTAGATTTGGCATCCCCGAATCACTAGTTTTTTATAATGTTAAATAACTTTCCTCTTTGAAATTGACTGAATATGCACTTGATAAGAATATAAAAATTAAATATTCAATAAATTATTATCCTTAAGGAAATCAGATAGCAAAGTACACTAACAAAAATATGATCAAAATCCCAAAAAGAACTATAACAAAACATCAGAAGAATTGACATCTAGCCCTTCCCTAATTCTTTATGGGCCAATAGAGTAACAATAAAAACTTCCCTTTGGAATTCTCCGTTCTTTTTGGTATATAGACAAGAAGCCACCTTGCTCACTCACACATTCCTTCCTTCCATACAATTATCTTTGTTTGTACAAGATGAAGATTTTCTAGTCATTCAACATAGATTAAATATGCTCCTTAAGTTAGAGGAATAAAGGGAAAATTCCAAAAAAAACCTAACACAACATCAAGAACTAGTTAAAAGGTGGGTTGAATGAAATTCAATGGTAACAAAGATTTCCAGGAAGGTGATTTAATGCTTAAGTGGGATAAAGCCAATGAAAAAAAAGGAAAACACACAAAATTCCAAAAGCTATGGCTAGGCCCATATCAGATCTATGATAAGATCAAACTAGGAACCTTTAGAATCAAATAATTGGAGGGGGATTTGGAGAAGCTCCTTGTCAATGTTCAATTGCTCAAAAAATAATTCTCCTAATCACCTTTGGTGATGTAGCATTGTACATGGTAGGTTTCTCTAGAATTTTACCTTTTTCCTTTTTGCAATTTCTGCTTCAATCAATCATTTTCTTTTTATGTATTTCTTGCTATTGATTGAAAATTTCCTTTTTTTTGATCCTTTTTTAGTTCAGAATAACTCTTTTTTCACTACCACTAATTAATCAGTTATTTATATGGAAAATACTCAAGACTATTTAAGAAAGATCATGCATTTCCATGTGAAAGTACCTCTTTAGGATGTTGAAACAATTAGGTTACCATGCGATCAATACTTATCTAGACAACTGAATGGATGTACATAAAATAAGTGACTTGTTTAACTGTTCCAAGGGGAAACCTTAGACCAATAATATTAACATTTTTAGGCAGTTGACGATAGACATCTTTTATCTAGATTTATGAGAGGAACAAAATGAAAACACAGATATATAATATTAACATAGAGACACAATGAATAATAACATAAATATAGTAAAACTTGACTTCTATTAAATAAGAAGTATGTTGAAACTGTAAAATGCAGACTGAAGCAAGCTTCCTAGAATGGTGGAAGCTTATCTCTGAGAAGAGATGTGACAGATATGCTCATTCACAAGAAGATAAGTACAATGGGGCTCTAGAGGATTTTTTTTTATATCAAACATTAATGCAAAAATCCCAGACATCCAAAAACCTAACTGTAGGAGATGAAGCGCCAAAAGTCACGTGGGCCTCGTTGGGGTAAGTTGGTATATCAACTTCCTGGGGTCGTAACTTTTGCATACGATCTCCATTTTAGGCACACGATAGACCATTGGAAAGGTAAACATGAGTACTACACATTATGCCATCACATTTTGACCCTTTCTATAGTGTGATTGTGGCAGACCCCAAAAAACGTTTTGTAGGGCCTCAAAATGGCCCTGAAAGTTTAGGACCCAAAAAACTAGAAAACAACTGCCAAGATTAAAACTAAAACTGCTAAGATGAAGTATGTATGTGATCCAGTTGGAATAGGTGAGTGACCACCGATATCCACCTGGATCAATCCTCACCCCTTGGGAACCAATGGTAACCATTCTGTTGAGTCCCCCCATTAGATGAACAAATTTCTGCTAAATTTGTCTCTAGGTGAGCCACTTGCCTTGGTGCAGGAGCTTCCCTGGTTTGAAAAAATGATAAATCTGAAACTTTTGTTGGAGAGTTCCCTTGACCTATGTGTCCACTATATGATCAGTGGATTCCTGTTCCATACAATCAGGTTTGAGATCTGTCGGTGTCAAATTTTCTACTACCTATGATTTGTCCAATAATGGTGGAACGTATGGTCGAAACATTAAACATTGGGTGAAATCCAAGGAAGGGGGGAATGTTGAGCTCTAAATAATTGTCACCCATAGACTTGGTGATGGTATAATGTCCACAGGGGAGTGGACGAAGCTTCTGATGGGGTCCTGTAAGTCGTTCTTTCTGCTAGTGAAACCAAAATGTATCTCCCACCTGAAACTTGTGTGGCACCTGATGTTGATCATGCCGATGATTATACTTGGCATTCAACTTCTGCAAAATATCCTGAACCTATTGGAAGATGTGTTGGATTCATTCAATGAACCGGGTGGATTTTTCGACTTTAGTTTTCACATGGGATGATTCTTCCTATGTGGATGCAAGGGGTGGTGCAACATACATGGGACCCAATGGTTGAAATCCTAACCCCGTCTGAAAGCAGATGTGGCCAGTTGAGCTATGTATGGCTTGGTTGTAACTGTATTGAACATAGGGAAGAATATCATCCCATGTGTGCAAATTCTTGGAATTGAACATGTGCAAAATATGCACGATCATACTATTGATGACCTCGGTTTGGCCATCCATTTGGGAGTGGAAGGCTGTGGATTTGGTGAGTTTGGTTTCCAACCATGACTAGAGGCTCGACTAGAATGTGTTGAGGAGTTGACTGTCTTGATCGGAGATGATGGTTTTTGGTATCCAAAAATGTACCCACACTCGTTCTAAGAAGAGCTTGGTAGTGGCCTCTTTTGTGATGCTATTCTTGCAGGCTACCAGGATCACCATCTTGGAAAATTGATCAATAACCATGAAAACATAGTCATTTCCCTTCTTGGTTGAAGGAAGGCTCAACATGTGGTCCATCGAGATGGATTCCCAGGGATTGTCAATATTAGGTAGAGGGGTGTACATGCCTTGTTTCTTAATGGCCAGTTTGGGAATGGTGTAGGCCGTGCAGGACCTAATATACTTGATGGCATCCTATCAGAGTTTCGACCAACCAAAATGTTACTGCAAAACTTCCATTGTCTTCTCTATGCTGAAGTGTCCTGCCACCTGACTATAGTGAGATTCCTAAATAATATTTTGTCACTCGCTTGATGGAACACAAAGATGGACCATATGGTAGAACAACCTATCCTGCAGATGAAAATTAGCGACAACTGTGTTTGTGCCCAATATCTGACAGGTAGTGGTGAATTCATGATCTCTCTCATAAATTTGGGGCCAATATAAAGGTCTCATGTCCACAGGAGTGTAGCACTATGGTTAGTGTGGAAATTGGAGGTCGGTTGAGGCAATCAATGACGTGGTTGGTGCTCCCTGTCTTATACTTGATGTTGAGATGGAATTGTTGAAAGTATGTGGACCACTTTTGATGGTGGTAATTATGAAATTTGCCTTATGTATGCATGAACTGTAGAGGCTGATGATCAGTATGGATGACTGTCTCCTTCCTGAGAATGTAATGCCTCCACTAGTGACCGTCTTATACAATGGAGTACATTTCTTTGTCGTAAGTGGGGTACTTATGAACACCATTTGATAATGTCTCACTATGATAGGGTACATGATGTCCATGCTGAGTGAGAACTATGCCCACAACATAGTCTGAAGAATTTGTCCCAATCTCAAATGATTGTTGTAGGTTGGGTAATGAGAGTACCAGGGCTAAGCACAAGCGATGCTTCAAATCATCGAAATATTTATGTTGTGACTGGACCCACGTGAATGCTTCCTTTCCACCGCCCCTGGTCACTTGGTTAATGTCCCATGCAATGTGGGAGAATCCCAACACGAACCTAAGAAATTTGCAAGGCCTAAGAAGATATGGATCTCAGTGAGTGTGGTTGGGGATGGCCAGTCACAGATGACTTAGATTTTTTCTGGATCGACATGCAACCCATGCTCATCCACAATGTAGCCTAGGTACTAGATCGTGTTCATGCCAAAGGAGAATTTTTCCAAAAATTGCATATAGCTTGTATTGCCATGGAGTGTGCAGAACTTGCTGAATTGTTGCAAGTGTTCCTCCCAATTCTTGCTAAATATGAGGATGTCATCTAAATACACTACCAAAAAATAATTGGTGAAATGCCATAATATATTTTCCATGATCCTCATGAAATTTGTTGGGGAATTTTCCAAGCCAAAGGGCATGACCAACCATTCAAAAAGACCTTGTTTGGACTTGAAAGAAGTATTCCATACATCGATTTGCTCTATTAGGACATGGTGGTAGCCGGAATTCAGATCAATCTTACTGAAGTATTTCCCCCCCTTGATTTAGTCAAGGAGATCATCAATCCAGGGAATTGGGTACCAATTGTTGACTATGATTTTATTTAGGGCCTGATAATCAATGTAGAGTCACCAAGACCCGTCTTTTTTCTGTACAAGCATGATTAGGCTTCCAAAAGGTGATGATATTGGGAAGATGTGCCCATTTTCAAAAAAATATTGGATCTGACGCTTGATTTCCACATTTTCTAATAGAGATCAATGATAGACTAGCCCATTAGGTACCGGTGCACTGGGAGTCATATCGATTGAGTGCTTGACCTAACAATGCAGAGGTACCTTGGTGGGTGAGGAGAAGATGTCTTTGTATTCTTACATGACCTTATCCACTTTCTTCTACTGCATGGAGAGACCTTTTGTGGAGGCCATGGATGTGGTTGCAACCTTCTACTCACTCTGAGTGCAAATCACGAAGAAGAAAAACTTTACGATCTGAAAGATGAACTTCCTGAATTGCTTGGAAGAGGTCAAGGAAATAGAAGTATATGGGACCACCTTTGGTATCCTTTATAATTTCTTGTCCAAATTAAGAATAACACTATGAGGCCTAGACTCATATACAATATGTCATCCATAAATAAGGTTGTCCCAAAATAACATCACAAAATTCAAGGGGGGCGACATCACATAATATCTCATATTTGAAGGGCTTGATGCCATAGGCCAGGCTACATTGTTGGATGATGAAAAGATCTATCCCTTGGCAGAGCCATCCGATGGTGTATGACTGTAGTTGTGGTGATGTTGGAAGATCCAACCGCTTGATGACCTTTGCGAAGATGATGTTTTTCTTGCTACCTCTATCAACAATGAAGTGCAATAGAGTACCCTTCACCCACATATGTGAATGAAAGAGGCACTCACCTTCCTCTGGTTCATCAAGTTCAATGGGATGGACCTTGGTGGTGGTAGCAATGGTGGCACTGGGTTCTAAATCATTGGTCCATCTCTCTTTTTCTAGTTCTGACTTAGAATCATGGCCATTTTATTAGGAGGCTTCCACCTCATCCACCAATGAATTCTTTGAGCGGTATTCGACAATGCTATTCAAGGGGATCTTATGGAACTCACACCATTTCCTGGTGTCTTTCTTTGTCTTCCCATTGCCCTTCTTTGTTTTTGGTTTGGACTGGTTGTCTTGAGGCTACCCATAATTTCTTTTCCCTTTTTTCTCTAGGTTGGGGCGACCTTTTCCCTACTTTTACTATGAGGGGTTTGTAGACCCAAACTTTTTTCGTCTTATTTTTAAGCTTCTGCTCGATTTTGACAACATATCGATAAGCCATGCCCAAGGACGAAATGTCCAAAAAATCCATTTTTTTCTGGATGTATCTATGTAGACATTACTTGAGCACTAGATGTCATTGAGAGTATTTGATACCCAACTTGGTGTGCAAGGTATGGAAGACATTAGTGAAATATGGCACTGTTTGATCCCTTTTTTGCTGCTGTGTGGTCCATCTTGTATATAAGGTGTTATAGCTTCCAACAGGGTAGTATTGTTCCTTAATAACATCCCTGAAGGAACGCCAAGCGGGTGTAACTACAAATAATGTAGATCCATCTGTTTCCTTTTTCTCACAGAAAGTCTCCCACCAATATTTGACATGGGGGACCACCTTGAGGAGCGCAAATGTAATATTTTCTCTATTGGAAACTTTGTGGAAAAAAAAAATACCCTTCTAGGAGGTTTAACCATTTATCTACAACATCCACATCTACTTGACCTTCACATATAGGAATATCAAAATTTATTTGTACCTTGAAGGGGGTGGCACCTCCGCTTGAGGTAGATGCGTTGCTTGTCAATAACAGTCGAAGGATTTTTTCAAAGCTTCCCATCATCTCATTCCTTTTTCGCTTGAGGGCCTCCTCGAGAAACATTTTGAAAGGATATCCTATCCCATCGTATTTATTTTCTCCTGCCATGGAAGGTTGCTTGGGCATGTGAGAGCAGTTTTCCTCAAGAGAAACAAGCTCAAGACCCAACTCTCTATACCCTGACCTTGTCAGGGACATGCACTAAAAAAGACAAGGAGGAAACCACTGATTTAGATTTATTAACATAAAGAAATGAAAAAAAACATATATAATATTAACACAGAGACACAGTGAATAATAACATAGATACAATAAAACTAGACTTCTATTAATTAAGAAATATGTCGAAACTCTAAAATGAATACTGAAAGGAGCTTGCTAGTATGGTGGAAACTTATCTCTAAGAAGAGATGTGATGACTACTTTCATTCACAAGAATATGAGTACAATGAGGCTTTAGAAGCATTTTTTTACATCAAACTTGAATTCCCAAACCCTAGACATCCAAAAAACTAAATGTAGGAGATGAAGCACCAAAATTCATGTGGGTCCCGTTGGGGTAAGTTGGTAGGTCATGACTTTTGCATACGATATCCATTTTAGGCATACAATAAACCATTGGAAAGGTCAATGAGAGGAATAGACATTATTCCATCACATTTTGACCATGCATATAGTGTTATTGTGGTAGGACCGAAAAACATTGTTTAGGGCCTCAAAATGGCCCCAAAAGTTTAGGACCCAGTTGGAATAAGTGGGTGGCCACCGATATCCACTTGGATAAATATTTTAGCCATGTGATCACTCTCATACTAAGCCTAATTAAAAAAAAAATTTAGGAAGAGTCCTAGCTTCATATGTCTTCTGCCTAATTTTGGTGACACTTCCCAAACCATCCTAAACATCAAAAACACATTTGTGACTTACATGATTGAACCCAAGCAGATAAATCGCTGGCTGAGACTAGCATATCAAAGAAATTCTTATATCACCCCACTTCCTAATCACCCCTTTTGCAAAAGAAATACATAATTTACATATCTAAAAGGGTGAATGTTAAAGAAAAACCACAAGGAAGTTGAAAGAACTATTATCATTTTTGGAAGTAGAAGTAAACCTGTTGGGGATATGGATGCTTGCTGACAGTGGGGACATGATTGCATGATACTAGGGAAGCTTCCTCGGGGCTATGGATGTGTTGGACACACCGACCACATTGAGGGGGGGGGGGGTGAATCAATGTAGGGCTCTTTTTCACTTTTTTACAAAACACCTTAGTTAGCAATCACCATTTACTCATTATTCATTACTTTCATTTACAACTATTTGTAAACATATCTCAGCAGAAAACATCATCAATAAACCATCACCATAAATCACAAAAGGCACACAAGATATATGTATAAATTTCTTTTGTATTACAGACTACAATCCTTGGGGTTTATCAACATCAACTGAATAGAGAAACAACTCCACAAGAGCACCAAATCCCAATGAAAGACTCAACTTGCATATCTCAACACCAACTGAGATGTGAGAAATCCAATCCTCAAGTACAAGACCCTACTCGTGGACATAACCAAATTTGTGAGAAGGTACATAACCTTTCAATAGTTCAACATTTGTATGTACGCGACCTTCCTGTACTGCAACACACAGATGTACACACTCTTCCTTCTGTCATCCTGCGTACACCTTTAGAAACTAGGGTTTTTGATACTTCAACCTTCTGGCCCTTTAGACCCTTTCTTCTTCTATCAAAACAATTTGCCTGTCACTTCCCAATATGTACCATAATCAATCACAAACACATCTATACCATCCAACAAACTATGCATTCTCCTCAACCATACACCATCACATATCATTGATATTTCTCAATCATAATAGGACTAAAATTCTCAACCAACCAACTACCATATTCATACATCAACACAAGCATACAAAGAATGCCTCAAGCATTCACCATGCCATTAGAAATTATTAACATCAAGACAATATTTACCCATACCAGAACCTCTGTAGTAGATCTGAACCTGTAGAATGGTGTTTTGGAACTTGCTTCAGAATCCAAGAACATGACATCAACACTTACTGAAGTTTTTCATGTCCTTACAAATTGTACGTGCCCTTCTCTCCTTTACCTTGTGTACATATGTGCCCTAACTCATTGAATCCCATGTACTACTTCATAAAAATAGGGTTTTCTGATCCTCCTAAACTTTCATTGTGAAAACCTCAGACTTACGGAACTTCTAATGCATCCATGGGTACCTGCAATGAACATTTCACCAGAATAGATCTTCAATATGCTCAAGAGATTCATGCATAAAATACCCTTTCTCTCTTATGTATACTTCTCCAAGTATCTTCCTTATCTAACCAACTCTAACCAACTTCCTTCTTTTTGGGGCTAACCCACTTTTAACCACTTGTCCACTTATAACCACTTTCTCCACAAAATAGTAACTTCTCCACTTCTAGTTGCAACTAATTTATTTTTAATTGTTTTCTTTTTGCAACCACTTAACCCATGAATAACCACTTTGACTGGTCAACTTCTTCTAGTATCTTCTAGAATAATTTGACTTCTTTGACATTTTAGGGGCTTCTAAACAACACATGAGAGTTCTCCAACTTCACATGGCCATAACTCTCTAACCGTGAGGATTTATGTGACGTTCCACATATCACCAGAAATGGAATGATGAGAAATATCCATATGGAATGGTCTCACTGAAAAATTCACTGATAGTCATGACATTATTACTCAAAAAATTTGGGTACTCTAACCACATTGCTAAGATTTCTCAACCACCTAACCATTTGGACTTTGCAAAGTGTCTTCCTGTGAGGGATTTCAACATAAGGGGACCACTTTGGAGTTCATCCATTTGGTACTTACTATCAACCATGACAAGAAATCAATGATAAACCTTTACATCATCCCATATATTCATCAATCCATATGGAACATCAACCAATGACAACACATCACTGTTACACCTCATGACATTATCCCTCAGACATCAATTACATCCATGACCACATGATCCAACAATAATACATAAATGATACAAAGAAAATACTTGACATAAACTCTTTGACATCAATCCTTTCACATCAATGACAACATAATGCAACAATCTCCCCCTTTGGCATTGATGGCAACACCAACATTAATGTCAATGCCAATCATTGATGGAAACACTTGGACATGACAATGCTCCTCATCAATATTCATCTTTCCACATTAATGTGGCTATCTCCCCCCCTTTGAAATCAATGGAAAATGGTATCTCTCCTTGGAGATGCTCCCCCTTCCTAAACTCTCCTTGGGGATGCTCTCTCTGTCTGGATGCCTTTGAGCTTCCTCTGAATAATATCTCCCCCTTTGGACAAAGGATATCACTTTGATGCAATGCTGATGGCATGGCTTCCAATCATATCTCCTCCTAGAATCATGCTGCTGCAACCAATCATGGGAATAATAATAACTCCCCCTATGGTTATGTCTCCCCCTATCTTCTCTGCAAGATGAACAATATGATTCCACTACAATCTGTTTCTACTGCAAATTCCACTGCTCAATTGAAACATATATCAACTGCTCAAGGATGATCTTATCTTCCTACGATGATCCTTGGACCTTTCCATGCAACAATAATTTAAACTCGTACCATACCATACATCAAGTGTATGCCAAACATACATAGTATCTCATGCATCAATCATGAAGCAAAATATATGTCAAAAATAAAGCATCAACCATGTACACCCTGTGCCATACCATGTGCCAACCATGCACATAAATCATGTAAATCAACCATGTACATAAACACCATAAAATATACCATAAGATATCATCAATGGAGTGTATCAACCATATGCCAAGAACATGTGCCAACCGTTTACCAACCATATATCAAGATCATCAACATCATCAACTATATAACATGCCAACCATGTGCCTCAAACAAGTTTCATATCACTCATGACATGCCTCCACCATGAACCAAGTGCCACAAACCATGTGTCAAGAAATGTATCTCAACCATCAAGCATCAATCAATGTAACAACCAAGCACCACAACAAGTGTCTCAACTATCCCATACATCATGTACCAAAGTATATGCTAAACAAGTAATACCAATGATGTACTTTAACCAAGTACTATCACCCAAAATCATATACCACCTATAAGTGCATCAACCATGCACCAAACCTCAATAAGATGTATCACAATCAAGGTGTGTTCCCATACACATATTCCATATCAACGATAACTCATGTGCCAATGATACTATTAGAAAGTGCCTCTAACAAACAACTAAGTATGTACCAATCATGCATGAACTGTAGACCAGGATATGACTCATCACTGATGTACAAAATAACCACCTCATCAACTCATCAACTACATGTCCCAATATGTAGCTCAACCACATGCTAAATTCATGAACCAAGACATCCAAAAAATATGCCTCTAACAATACATCATAAGATATATCAATGGATATCACATATGTACCAACCATGTACTATAAAAAATCTTCCTCAAATACCATTCATTACAACAAGTACTAAGCATCCAATAGTACCTCTAAACATGTACCAAAAGTGTGCCTCAATATATCAATGATATATCTCTATCCAACATCACATCATCTTGATATATCTCATAACCAAAGGGCCATAACTTTACTGATATAACCAACATTGTTCCTCAACAAAACATTCCTCATTCCATACGCTAGGGTTAGTACCATGCATCCAGGATAGGCATCAAGCATATGCTTCAACACTCAACCATATGTCATAACCATACATACATCAAACATATATGAAAACATATAATCATGGAAACTTGCAACAAACTACACCAGACCCTGAAAAACAGAGTTATACCATCAAACCATGTTGCAACTCATCTGCATATCCTTCTTTTCCAAGGCTTTTTCCATAGGTACGCGGTCTGTTCCACAGAAAGATCACGTATGTACATGACCTTTCTATTGGTCACCTCACGTATGTACACGAATTCTTCCACAGAAGCCTTCGCATGCTTAGGAGAATGTCAAGCTTGTGCTTGCCTCATGGATTCCATTTTGTTCTGGTTGTTCAGTCTTCTTCATCCACTTCTGAAGGTGTCCCAGCTTCTTATAACTTGAGCTCCGAGCTTCCATATTTTCAATATTGTCTTCCTTCCTAGTTTCATGTGTTCATCTTGCCATACTATATGAAGCACTCCTCATGTACTGTCTTCTTGTGTTCCAACAATCCCGGGATTTGTGGCCAAACCCACCACAACTGTAGCATCTCATGGTGTGACAATAAGCAGCGACATGTCCCACTTGAGTAAATCTCCAACACCTTAGGGTTTTATGAAACCTTCCAACATCTTTCCTTGCATAATGTCTGCAATCCAAAGATTTGTGACCATATTCATTACATGAAAAGTAGTGACCATTAATTTTTTTTTCATACCTTTGCTTTGTTGTCCACCTTGAAGGTGTCTCTCTTATGAATTTTCTTTTAGGTGTAAATATGGATTCTTGATGCCTTCATTTCTTTGTTATTTATGTAGATGGTTGACTTGCAACATTGTGATGCAGGATCATCACTCCACGTCATCAAGCACCATCCAACTAGCACACCCAACACACGTTCAATGGAGAGGAGAGGCACAACCCTCTCACTTTCAAATTTCAAATTTTGAAATTGTATTAAATGTTGTAAGGCCGAAGAGCCAAAAGCCATGCATGTGCATAGGCTTTAGATAAAGGTTTCCTTAAATGGTTTTAAGGATGAGATCTAGATCTGATTTGGACTAGACAACCATTCAATGTAATTGAGTGTAAATTAATGAGAGTTGGTGAGGATGGAGGGAAGCGCTCGAGGAGCACCCTTTTGTAAAAACATCTTCTTTTGTTTTCAGAAAGGGTAGAAGGCAGAGAAGAATAGAGATAATAGGTTGGATAGGAGAGGAGAGCCGAGACTCTATTGCAGTTTGAGCTCAAACACATTGTAATCAGAAATTCTTGATTAATACAAACAACGAAGTTTTTCCTGCATGTTGTTGTTCATGTGTTTGTGAGTTCATGAATGAATGTCTTTATGTGTGATGATATGCTATAGATATATGTTAAGTTCCATGTGCAGGAGATATATAGGTTTTCCTATCTGTGAGTTCTTTGATTTTAGGTTTGGATTCTTTGTGGTTTCATGCAAGAGTGCATGACAGAGTACTGTGGTCTCTGTAAACCAGTGCAGGAGTGCACTTCTAAATTCTGCAGAATTTCAGACAAAGATGTGCTAGGAGGGCACACTAGCTGAAGTCATTGACTCAAGGAGGAAGCCTCAAGGTTGCTGAACACCTTGAAGGAGGAACTGTGCAGAGGAGAGCACAAAGAGGAGAAGCAAAATTGCTGAGAATTCTGTAAAGGCTCTGTCAGGAGGGCATTGAGCAAATGCACAAGATTCATTGAGCCAGTGCATAGAGTGCACTTCTGAATTCTGTAGAATTTGGACAAAGTTGTGCCAGGAGGGTGCACCAGGGGAAGTATTAGACCCAAGGAGAAACCTCAAGGTTGTTGAACACCTTGGAGGTAAGACTGTGCAGAGGAAGGCACAAAGATAATAGAATCACTGAAGGTCCTGTAGAGCTCTACCAGGAGGGCATCGAGCGAGTGCAAGGAGTGCACAGGAGGAGCTCTATTTCGAGTTCAGGGAAGACAAAACATCTAAAGTTCTGTGAAACTTTGCTAGGAGGGCATCGAGCAGTTCCATAGAGTGCACAGAAGGAGTCTTTTCGAGTTCTAAGATAAGAGAAGTGTCAAGGAGAGACACTTATAGAGTTACTGAATACTCTATTAAGCTCATCAAGGAGGGCTTGAGAAGAAGGTCATCAAGAGGACACCAGATTTCCCTTTGAGGACATAGAAGGGTGAGTCCCCTAGAGGCTCGGGTAAATAAATCTCCTTATGGATAACACAGTTGTGCACAGGGACCCTACAAGGAGTGCAGAGGTCATGAAACCTTTTGAGGTTTCAGAGTGAACAAATCTCAGGAGGGATAGCGTTCCTAGAACACAGGCGATATCCAAGAGAATTGAGCTCGTAGAGGAAGAAAAGGTTGAGGCCTTTGAAACTTTGAAAATCTTCCAAGAGGAAGGGAAGAAGCGCATGCTCAGGAAGGAGTAAGAGCTACCATTGGATCAGTAGCATAGATAACCGTTGATCAAAAGATCAGGGAAAACTACGCGGAGGTTACACCCATAGAGGTGATGTAGTGGAAGAGCTGAAATGGATGGTGGAGACACTTTGTGGAAGAAGTGAGAAATTCCATGAGCTGTTGGATGAGAAGCAACAAGAGCCGCTGAAACTCTTTGGAGTGGGATTTTGGCATTTTAGTATTTCGGGGCTCGACATTTCAGAAATCCCAATGACAAGGAGCTGGGGCACTTTGCATTGAAAACATCAAAGGCACGGAACACGACGTATCCTTGGAGTAGGGCTGTGGTCACGGAGGAAGCAACCATTTCGGAGTTCGGCATTTCGGCATTTCAGGGTCCGAGAGGTTGAAGGACCAAGAATCGTCTGCAGGTGGAATCACGGAATTGCGAATTCCAAAATCCCAAAAAGTGGGCTGTGATCGGGTAGATTTTGGCATTTCAGAACCTGGATATTCGAAAGACAGAGAACAAGAGGAGCGCTTGCATCACAGTTTCCCGAATCGCGAAAGCCGGTAGCGCTTTGTCGTTAAGCCTTTTCGGCATTTCGGGACCCATATGTTCGAGAGGCCAAGAGTCAGGAGATGTGGAGTCCTGACTCACGAAATCGTGAAGCCTCGAAAACATTTGGAGGAAATAGCACGAGCCAAAGCCGTTGAGCCCGTTTTGACATTTCGGCATTTCGAGGTTCGAGAAGCAGAGGAGGTGAGATTTTAGAGTCACTTCATTGTGAACTCTTGGTTCGCAAAATCTCGGAAAGATCTGAGCCCATTTCGACATTGAGCCATTTCGGGAGTTCGGGGAATGGAGTGACCAGTGGTTTGGGCCACTGCGTTTCAAACTCCCGGTTACCAAAATTATGATACAACCATAATGTTGTGGTCACATGGAGGTGAAGCTCATGCCTAGTGCTTGTTCACACAGGTGGGGTTTCCGAAGGACCTGTGGATTGGATTCGTGGGGTTCCAATGAGGGCCCGAAAGAACTATTTCAGTTCTGCAGATTCGAAGAAGATCGATCCTGTGCGGATCTCGACCCAAGGGTTGGGGGTTTGCATGAGTTGTGGTATCAGAGCCACTTTCTATCTGTAGACTGCAGGTAGAGGGAGGCAAATTAGATAAATAAAATACTCTAATACACATCAAAGTGGTATCAGAGTTGATTTTGTTTGTATATTGCAGGCAGAGGGAGCCAGAGGAAAAGGAAGACAGAGTTTTGAAGCTCTGTGATGATTGTTGCAAGGTGCACAACAGTCAATAGATAGATAGGAGGACTGTAGGAAAGGTTGGAAGCACTCACGGTTGCAGAGTGACAACAACAATTTTTCCAGGAGGGTAGACAGGAACAGGAAAATGGCTACTAAAGGCCATGAGCATGGTGGAAGAGGAGACCACCAGCAGATGAGTAAAGCAGAAATGGATAAAGAACTCCCTGAGATAAGGGTGAGGATGGAAGAGCTTGCACTGTGGGTGCATCGGAACACAAAGACACATTGGGTGTATGAATGGCCTCTGAGGAGGAAAGCAACGTGGCCAGTCAAGATATTGTTGGCCAAAAGACAGTGAAGGCTGTTGAGGAGGTGGCTGAGGAATGTGAAAAGCCTCAGGGCCACAGAGGAGATGGTTCATGCCTGTGAACCAGAAGCTGGGAGAAATCTCAGTGATGATGGAGAGGAGAGATCAAAAAGAGATCTCATAGACTGCCAAGTGGGAAGAGATGGAATTTCAAATTGCCAGGTGGGCATTAGAAAGAGATCAACAGAAGGTCTCGTATACTGCCAAGAGGGTGGTGCTGAAAGTTCAAATTGCTAGGAGGGAAATGAGATGAGATCGCTGGAGGAACTCATATATTTCCAGGAGGGTAGAGAAGAAATCCCATATTGCCAGGTGGGTAAGGGAGAGCAGATGAGACTGTCTGAAAGTCTCATAAACTTAGGGATGAGTTTGGATCAGTGAGAGGAACTGACAGAGAAGATGAGCTCAGAGCTGAGTTCATATCAGCAAGGACAACTAATAGAGAAGGAAGATCAGAAGAGCATTATGATGATTGGAGGGATAAAGGTATTCCTGCCATATAGCCCAGTTGAGGCCAACATGTTGAGACAGTCATGCAGATGTTAGCAGAGGAGAATTTCGAGGAATCGCTTAGAATTTTCAGCCAGGGATATGAACAGATGATAACTGCAGTGATGAGGCATGCAACAGAAGATGAAGAAAAATTCCAGTCTGAGGAGCAGTTGGAGGAAGCTGGAATTCAACCAGCACAAGGCAAAATGGCAGAAGCAAATTTGTCAGAGCAGGTGATTGAACAAAAGATCAGTCAAGAAGATAAGACTGCAAAGCTAAATTTTATAGCAGGATGGCAAGTTGAGGCCACAGAGGAAGAAGATGGCATGGGAGATCTAGTTGATCTACCCATTTGTAGGGAAGCAGTGAAATGCAACAGACTGCAAAAGGAGAGCCAGCCCTAGGAGTAGCTGGACGAGATAATTGAGAAGATCAGAAGGCTGATGATCAGATCAGTAAAAATGATCAACAAGAGGAATCCGAGTAGAGGAGAACCTGCCATAGAAGCAGGGAAATAGATGCAGTAGCAGCAGCAACAACAAGGCGATGGAGTGTATGGACAACTCCAAAGAATTGTTTGGGATCCAGGTGGATTTCAACAGTGGTGCTGGGAAGCTCATGAGCAGGAGCTCATGATTTTTGCACCTGAGGAGTATGATGCAGAAGCATCACTCCACGTCATCAAGTGCTAGCCAACCAACACACCTAGCACGCGTTCAATGGAGAGGAGAGGCACAGTCCTCTCACTTTCAAATTTCAAATTTTGAAATTGTATTAAATGTTGTAAGGCCGAAGAGCCAAAATCCATGCATGTGTGCAGGCTTTAGATAAAGGTTTCCTTAAATGGTTGAAAGGCTAAGATCTAGATCTGATTAGGACTAGACAACCATTCAATGTAATTAAATGTAAATTAATGAGAGTTGGTGAGGATGGAGGGAAGCGCTCGAGGAGCCCCCTTTTGTAAAAAAATCTTCTTTTGTTTTCAAAAAGGGTAGAAGGCAGAGAAGAATAGAGAGAATAGGTTGGATAGGAGAGGAGAGCCGAGACTCTGCTGTAGTCCGAGCTCGAACACATTGTAATAAGGCATTCTTGATTAATACAAACAGAGCAGTTTTTCCTGCATGTTGTTGTTCATGAATGAATGTCTTTATGTGTGATGATATGTTGTAGATGTATGTTAAGTTCCATCTGTAGGGGATAGATAGATTTTCCTATCTGTGAGTTCTTTGATTTCAGGTTTGGATTCTTTGTGGTTTCATGCAAGAGTGCATGACAGAGTACCACGGTCTCTAAAAACCAATGCAGGAGTGCACTTCTGAAATCTACGGAATTTCAGACAAAGATGTGCCAGGAGGGTGCACTAGTTGAAGTCATTGACTCAAGGAGGAATCCTCAAGGTTGTTGAACACCTTGAAGGAGGAACTGTGCAGAGGAAAGCACAAAGAGGAGAAGTAGAATTGTTGAGAATTTTGTAAAGGCTCTGCCAAGAGGGCATTGAACAAATGCACAGGATGCGTTGAACCAGTGCATAGAGTGCACTTCTGAATTTTCTGGAATTTGGACAGAGTTGTGCCAGGAGGGCACACCAGGGGAAGTATTATACCCAAGGAGAAAACTCAAGGTTGTTGAACACCTTGGAGGTAAGACTATGTAGAGGAAGGCACAAAGATAACAGAATCACTGAAGGTCCTGTAGAGCTTTGCCAGGAGGGCATCGAGCGAGTGCAAGGAGTGCACAGGAGGAGATATATTTCGAGTTCAAAAAAGACTGAATGTTTGAAGTTATTTGAAACTCTGCTAGGAGGGAATCAAGCAGTTGCATAGAGTGCACAAAAGGAATCTTTTCGAGTTTTGAGATAAGAGAAGTGTCAAGGAGAGACACTTACAAAGTTACTGAATACTCTGTTAATCTCAACAAGGAGGGCTTGAGTAGAAGGTCGTTAGGAGGACACCAGATTTCCCTTTGAGGACACAGAAGGGTGAGTCCCCTAGAGGCTCGGGTAAATAAATATCCAGATGGATAACACAGTTGTGCGCAAGGACCCTGCAAGGAGTGCAAAGGTCGTGAAACCTTTTGAGGTTTCAAAGTGAACAAAGCTCAGGAGGGATAGCGTTCCTAGAACGCAGGCGGTATCCAAGAGAATTGAGCTCGCAGAGGAAGCAAAGGTTGAGGCCTTTGAAACTTTGAAAATATTCCAAGAGGAAGGGAAGAGGCACATGCTCATGAAGGAGTAATAGCTACCGTTGGATTAGTAGCACAGATAACCACTAATCACAAGATCAGGGAAAACTACGCAGAGGTTACACCCGTAGACGTGACATAGTGGAAGAGATGAAACAAATGGTGGAGAAACTTCATGGAAGAAGTGTGAAATGCCATGATATGTTGGATGATAAAGAGCAGGAGCTGCTGAAACCCTTTGGGGTGGGATTTCGACATTTTGGTATTTCCGGGTTCAGCATTTCAGAAATCCCGATGACAAGGAGCTGGGGCACTTTGCATTGAAAACCCTGAAGTCATGAAACGCGACATGTCCTTGGAGCAGGGCTGTGGTCACGGAGGAAGCATCCATTTCGGAGTTCGGCATTTTGGCATTTCAGGGTCTCGAAGGTTGAAGGACCAAGAACCTTTTGCAGCAGGAATCACGAATTCTGAAATCCCGAAAAGTAGTCTGTGATCGGGTAGATTTCGGCATTTCGGGACCCAGAGATTCGAAAGACAGAGAATAGGGGGAGTGATTGCATCGCGGTTTCCTAAATCGCGAAATCCAGTAGTGCTTTGTCATTAAGCCTTTTCGGCATTTTGGGACCCAGATGTTCGAAGGCCAAGAGTCAGGAGACGTGGAGTCCCGACTCATGAAATCATGAAGCCCCAAAAACATTAGGAGGAAATAGCACGAGCCAGAGTCGTTGAGCCCGTTTTGACATTTCGGCATTTCGGGGTTCCAGAAGTAGAAGAGGCGATATTTTGCAGTCACTGCATTGTGAACTCCCGGTTCACGAAATCTCGAAAAGATCTGAGCCCATTTTGACATTGAGCCATTTTGGGAATTTGGGGAATGGAGTGACCAATGGTTTGGGCCGCTGCGCTTCAAACTCCCGATTACCGAAATCCCAATATAGCCACAACGTCATGGTCACATGGAGGTGAAGCTCATGCCTAGTACTTGTTCGCACAGGTGGGGTTTCCGAAGGACCTGTGGATCGGATTCATGGGGTTCTAGTGAGGGCTGGAAAGAACTATTTCAATTCTGCGGATTCGAAGAAGATCGATCCTGTGTGGATCTCGACCTGAGGGTTGGGGGTCTGCATCACATTGATTCCACCTTTTGAGAATGAAGGACTTACCTCATTCTTCTTAGAAGTGTTGACTTCAAGGTGTGTAGCTTCCTTGTTGTATCTAAGAATTGATTTTGTTGGAAGATTGGTTGTTGTCATTGATGTCAACCCTAGTCATGGGTTTTGGACCACACTATTGATGAATGTATTTGGACATGAAGGAAAACGCACATGAAGATACAACACCCATGGATGGATAGTATACATGATGTTGTTTTCAGTGGTATGTGGCACATCACGTGGATCCTCATGGTTGAGGAGAAATGAATTTTTGAAGATGACAAAGTGAATTGATGAAGGAAGTACATGTAGGCCCTGAAGATAATTAAAGAAAAGAATTACAAAATAAGAAAGTGTCAGGTCGGCCCTAATGTTAAAAAGAAGTGACATACATGGTATAAATAAAGATCATTATACATTCATTTGACACACAAGTCAAATTTCAGAGGAAATTAGTAGTAAGGAAGGCCGGATTTCAAGGTAGGATGAAGTCTTTTGGTGATGTGTTCCAAGGTATGTTATTTTCAGGTCATCTTACCATTTTCACTATAACGTTTTTTCTAGAATGATTTAGTTGGTGAAATTTCTATGGTATTGAGAATACATATCAAGGTACATGTGGGAAAATTTTCAGCTATTGATTCACTATAATTATGGAGATACACTCTATGTAATATAGGGTTTTTGATCAGTCCTGAAGCTAGTCAATAAACATGTGTTTTGTGTAAAACAATCATAACTTCTTCATAGAGAATCCAAATTAAGTGGGAAAAATTGAATTGGAAAGAGTACAGACGTTAGTTTCTTGTGTGAGAGTTTTAGAATCGTATGTTAAATATTGAGCACGGGGAATTCTGTACAAGTTCGGTCTCCTGAATAAACCAAAATTGAACAAGGTCTACCATTCTCTCTATAACTTATTTTTGGGGAGGATTCAAAGAGTGAAACTTGGAGAAGTTTCAAAGAATAAATTGAGTAATATTATCTATAGGATCAGAGTATTCCAAGAATTGAATAATTGCAGAAATTGAAGAAGTCTCATGAAGCATTATCAGGTTCTATGTGATGGTTGGTTGATGATGTAAAGTTTTATTATCTCTGATATATTCTTGGGTGGAAGGAAGAGGAAATTATGGAGAGTTAAACCCTCTCTTTATATTGGCAGATTGTATCTTCCTCTTAGAGGTTTATCCCTCCATTTACAAGTGGAAGTTGTATCTACCTTTGAAAGTCATTACTTCCCTTGAACAATAACTATTGATTATTTCTCATATATTGTGCATGGTGTATTGTGGTGCATTAGTTTAACTCTTATACTATTGTTCATTGCTCATTGGATGTAATTGAATGGTTTAAGTATAATTTTAAAAAGATTTTAAATTGTACATGATACTGATTCATCCCCCTCTCAGTATCAACAATTGGTTTAAGAGCAGGTTACCTTCAGTACAATTTAACCACTGGAAGGAAGATCCTATGCAGAAATGGAAGACAACATTCCAAATGGGATTCCACCATTTGATGGAATAAATTTTGAATACTGGAGTAATAGAATGGAAACTTACTTGAAATTGCTTGGGGCAGATGTTTGGTTCTCAGTTGCTTCAGGATACAATGCTTTGAAGAAACCGAAGACTGCAACTCAGAAGGAAGCAAAAAAGGAACAATAAATTGGAAATAGATACCATCCTGGATGGATTGACAGATTTAGTGAAATCCAAGGTGGGATCATGTGCATCATAAAAATGGATTTGGGACAAGCTAAAAGGCCTTTATGCAAGGGAATAAGAAGATTAAGAAGAAGAAGAAGAAGAAGAAGAAGAAGTTGAAGCAAATTACAACATCTCAGATTTCAAAGAAGCAAATAGAGGTCAGTTCTTTTTCTTTAATTGTGAAGGAGTGGGACATGTTGAATTTGAATGTCCTCATCCAAGGATTGAAAGAGATGACACTGAAGAAGAAAATTCCAATGAAGAAGAAGAAAATCATGAAGAAAAAATTATTCAACAAGAAGATGAGAATCTTAAAAAATTGAAGGATGTTGAGATTGAAAATAGCAAGCTCAAAGACACGCGTAGAAAACTAAGAAGTGAATTTGGTAGTTATGAAAAGACAATTGTAAGATTGAAGAAACAATTATAAGACTTTGAGAAACTAAGAGAAGAAACCATTTCCTTGAAAACTCTACTCGAAGAAGTAAGAAGAATAGGAGAAGTAAAGAAGGTCCAAATGATGAAGAAAGAAGAAGATTGTGGGAAACTTGAACAAGAAGTTGTCTCATTGAGGAAGAGCTTAAGAAACTCTCAAGTGCCAAAAGAATTAACACATCTTGGATGCATGG
>ML780396.1:200153-214015 GCA_009831015.1 Picea engelmannii
TAGACCAGAATTGAATAAAGTCTACCATTCTTTCTATAACCTCTTTTTGGGGAGGATTCAAGGAGTGAAAATTGGAGGAGTTTTAGAGAATACATTGAGTAATATTATCTACAGGACCAGAGTACTCCAAGAATTGAAGAATTTCATAAATTGAAGAAGTCTTAGGAAGCATTATTAGGTTTTATGTGATGATTGGTTGATGGTGATGATTTAATGTAAAGTTTTATTATCTCTCATATATTCTTGGGTGGAAGGAAGGGGCAAGGATGGAGAGTTAAAATCTCTCTTGATATTGGAGGATTGTATCTTCCTCTTGGAGGTTTATCCCTCCCTTTACATTTGGAAGCTGTAGCTACCTTTGGAAGTCATTACTTCCCTTGAACAATAACTATTGATTATTTCTCATATATTGTGCATGGTGTATTGTGGTGTATTGGTGTAACTCTTATACTTTTGTTCATTTCTCATTGGATATAGTTGAATGGTTTAAGTATAAGTTGAAAAAGGTTTTAAATTGTACTTGATACTGATTCACCACCCTCTCAGTATCAACATCCTAGGTATTGGACCTTGTTCATGCTAAATTAGCATTTTCCCAAATTTGCAGATAGCTTGTGTTTCCACAGAGTGTGCAGAACCTGCTGAATATGCTTCAAATGTTCCTCCCAACTCTTGATAAAGATGAGGATGTCATCCACATACACCACCACAAAATAATTGGTGAAATCCTACAAGATATTGTCCATCATCCTCATGAAAGTTGTTGGGTCATTTTTCAAGACAAAGGGAATGACCAACCATTCACGAAGACCTTCTTTGGACATGAAGGTAGTCTTCCATACATCGATATTATTTATTGGGATCTGGTGGTAGTCAGACTTCAGATAAATATTACTGAAGTATTTCCCCCCCTTGAGCTGGTCAAGGAGATAATCAATTCTTGGAATTGGGTACCGGTTCCTGATTGTGATTTTATTTAGGGCATGCTAATCAATGAAGAGCTCCTAGGCTCTGTCTTTCTTCTGCAAAAGAACGATTGGGCTTCCACAAGGTGATGATCTTGGTCATATGTTCCCCTTTTCAAGCAGCTCTTGGATCTAGCACTTGATTTCCTCATTTTCTAATAGAGAGCGGTGATATACTGGCCCATTGGGTAGCGATGTGCCATGGGTCATATCGATTGAGTGCTTGACCTGACAATGCAGAGGTACCCTAGTGGGTGAGGAGAAGATGTCTTTGTATTCTTCCAAAATCTTATTCTCTTTCTTCTGTTGCATGGAGAAACTTGTCATGGAGGCCATGGATGTGGCTATAACCTTCTTCTCACTTTGAGTGTGAATCATGAAGAATACAATCTTACTGGTCTAAGAGATGACCTTCTGTCATTGCTTGGAAGAGATTAAGGAAATGACAGTAGGTGGGACTAGCTTGGGTATCCTGTACAATTCCCTGTCCAAAGTAATAGTAACACTATGAAGCCTAGACTCATATACACCATGAAGTTTCCATAAATAAGGTTGGTCCAAAAGAAAAACACAAACTTCAAGGGGGACAACATCACACAACACCTCATCTTTGAAGGGATTGATTCCATAGGACATGAAACACTATTGGATGACATGAATATCTCTTCCTTGGCAGAGCCATCCGATGGTGTACGACTGTGGGTGTGGTGTTTTTGGCAGAGCCAAATGATTGAAAACCTTCACTGAAATGAGGTTCTTCTAGCTACTTCTATTGATGATAAAGTGAAATGAAGTACCCTTCACCCACATATGTGAATGAAAGAGGTGCTCACCTTCCTCTGGTTCATCAAGTTCAATGGGATGGACCTTGGTGGTAGCAATTGTGGCATAGGGTTCTGTGTCATGATTCATCTCCCTTTTTCTGGTTCTAACTCAGAGATGGATCCCAAATTTTATTCAGAGGCTTTCACCTTGGCCACCAATGACTTATTTGAGCCACATTCAATGGTGTTATGCCAGGGGTTCTTATGAAACTCCCACCACTTTCAAGTGTCCTTCTTTGTATTCCCATTGTCCTTCTTTGTTTGTAGTTTAGACTGGTTGTCCTAAGGATATCAATCCTTTCTTCACCCTTTGTTCTACGGGTTTGGGCCACCTTTTCTCTGCTTCTGCTGTGAGGGTTTCACAAACGCAAACTGTCGTGTATTTTGTTTAAGCTTCTGCTCAATTTTGACAACATATCAATAGGATGTGCCCAAGGATGAGATATCCAAAAAATATATTTCTATTTGGATGTATCTATGTAGACCACCATGGTACCTGTGCACCATATATCACTTAAACTCTTTGATACCTAGCTTGGTGCACAAGGTATGGAAGAAAATGGTGAAATATGGCATTGTTTGGTCCCTTTCCTGTCAAAGTGTGGTCCATATTGTATATAAGTCGTCATAACTTCCAACAAGGTAGTATTGTTCCTTAATAACATCCTTGAAAGAACCCCAAGTGGGTGTGACTAAAAATAATGTAGATCTTGTTGATTAAGGTTGGTTGTCATTGATGTTAACCCTTGAATAAAGTCCAGTAGCAAATTCCGATAGCACAAAGGTTTGGGTAATGGACCCAAGTTTGTTTTATGTAAAGATGACTCATCATTTTCTTGTCATGGTTGATAAGAAGTACAAATGGATGAATTCCAAAGTGTTCCCCTTATGGTGAAATCCCTCACGGGAAGACACTTTGCAGATTGAGTTATCTTAGAAGTATGGTTAGAGAACCCATGCCTAATTGTGGAATAATGAGATTAAGGTCAATGCATTTTTCATTGAAACTATCCTATATGGATAGTGCTTGTCATGCCATTTTCGATAGTATGTGGAATGCCACATAACTCCTCACGGTTAGAGAGTTATGGCCATGTGAAGTTGGAGGACCCTCATCAGTCATCTAGAAGCCCCCAAAATTCAAAGTGTTTGCAAAAGAAATTTGATTTAAATAATAAAGTAAATGGAGAACTCCCTAAAATAAGGAAAGTATAATGCTACATGAAAGTATAAATAAGAGGCGAAGATCTCTCATTTGAATCACACTTGAACACAATGAATATCTTATGTTGTGTGAGGCTTATTACAAGTACTCATTGATACATATGAAGTTGTGAAAGTCAGAGGTAGTATGAAGGGTTGACAATGAAATTCTTGAAATTACAATGAATACTAAAAAAACCCTAGTTTCTGAGGCGTACACGGGATGACAATGTATTAGGGTGCATATAGTACGCCAACTAACAATGTATTAGGGCACGTACGTATGTGGGCTAGCAGTGTATTAGGGTGCATACGTACGTGGGATAGCAGTGTATTAGGGTGCGTACATGTTGGTAAATCCATGATAACTTGAAGAGATAAAGATGCAGAGGTTCTAGATTCTAAGATCAAGCTCCCAAGAAGGTCTATAGTGTTCAGATACATCATATCTATCCATTGGTTCAAAAGGTATGTCTTATTTCTATGAATAGTTGTATTTTGATGTATGCATGAGAAATGGTTATAAAGATTTGAGGATTCTTCTTAGAGAGGCTAGTGGTTGCATGAGATCTTCTGCATAAGTCAGATCTACATAAATACAGTTCCTGTACATTTATCACTGATACTTCTTGTTGAGGCACATCTTGTATTTCTTGGCATATGGCTAAGGGTGTTTGTGGTACATGGTTGAGAGCTTGTATTTGTGAATTGGTTGATGTATTGAGAGGCTGAATATCGAAAAGGGTTTGATGACTAGATTATGTGAGGGTTATTATACTTGTTCATAATTACCCACACCTATATGGCACATGACTAGATATATATATATATATATATATATATATATATATATATATATATATATTCTTTGGGTAAAGGTTATGTATGAGGATGCATGCAAAAGGCACAATTATAGTTTGGATATAGTGACAGGTTACAGATTCAAGTGAAAGAAGTTACTTAGGGTCAAATGTTTTTGAGAGAAAGGAAACCATAGTTTTTCAGAAGGCATACACAGGATGCATAATATTTTGCTCACGTACGTATGTGAGCTACATAACAGATAGGGCACATACATACACATGCTGCAACACTACATGCTCTTACATGTAGTTTTGTTGATACATGTTCAGTTCTGGCACAAATTGATTACAAGGCGGTTGTACAAGTTGGATGTAGGTCAGTAGTACATATTGATACAATTGTACAGTGGTATATCTCACAATGATAGTGTGACACTGGTTCCATCATTCTACTTCTACTTCAATGTGGTTGGATGGGGCAAGGACAAGTGGTTGTAGCCAACTTCTGGTTCTAGCTGGAGAACACAGGGGGTTGTAGCCTCCTTCTGGTTGTAGCCAGAGAATTTGGGAGTTGGAGCTTCCCTCAGGTTGTAGCCTAAGAAACTAGGGGGTTGAAGCCTCCTTCCATTTGTAGTTGGAAAACAAAAGAAGTTGGAGCTTCCAATGAATGTAATTATTCAAGACATATAAGAAAAATCATTATGTGGTTTTCTCTCGCTTTGCATCTCCACGTAAAAACACTAGTGTACTATGTATGTGTGTGATTTCTCATTTGTTCATTGTTTATTTACTCTGTAACTATTGGATGATAATGCTACATTGATATAACACTTGTATTTTTGGAGAAAAATGATTAAATTTCTCTATTACTGATTCACCGCCCCCTTCTCTGTAATCCAACAATTGTTATCAGAGAAGGTTCCTTCAGAAATTAGTTTAACCACTAAAAGGTAGATCATGGAGAGCAACAACTTGCATAAAAATGGAATACCACAGTTTAATGGACAGAAGTATGCATTTTGGAGCATAAGGATGCAAACATATATACATGCACAAGGATTTAAAATCTGGCAATCAATTGTAGATGGATACACAACACCAACAGTTCTGCCAACAAATGACAAAGAAATGAAACTCAGTCAGAATAATTCCAAAGTCACAAATGCACTTTTGAATTGTGTCAGTGAAATGGTATTCACCAAAGTTGCACATTGTAAATGTTAAAGATATTTGGGACAAACTTTGAAATATTTATGAAGGAGATTCAAAATTCAAAGAAGTAAAGCTTCAAACTTACAGAGGTCAGTTCGAACAAGTTAAGATGAAGGAAGATGAACATATTGCACCTTACTTTTTATGAGTTGATGAAATAGTAAATGCAATCATAGGATTGGGAGAAGAAATCGAAGAATCTGTAATTGTTCAAAAAGTACTAAGATATCTTCCTATGAGATTTGACCCTAAGATATCATCACTAGAAGAAATATCATATCTAAACTCAATAAGCATGGACGAATTACATGGAATCTTCACAACATATGAAATGAGAACTGAATAGGACAAAACAAATATAAAAGAAGCATCCAAAAATTCAAAGAAAAAGGGAAAACAAAAAGAAAAACATAGCAACAACAGTGACGTCTCGGAAGATGATGAAGAAGTGGCCAACTTTGTCAAAAGATTGAACAAGGGAACTAATGACAAGTATAGAGGTAAGCTTCCTTTGATTTTTTTTAATTGTGATGGTATTGGTCATTTTGGTAACAAATGTCCTCACAAGAAAAAGAGAAATGATGAAGGTTACTCAAATAGAAAACAAACATATAGAGGCAAAAGAACCAAAAATAAAGCTTTCAAGAAAATCTTATGCACCAAAGAAGACATCTCATCATCAGATGAAGATGAAGCCAGTGACAGTGAGACAAAAAGAGTTATATTCATGGTAGTAAAAGACTCTGATAAAGAAGACTCCAAAGAAAAATATGAAGAAAACGAAGAAGACTATGAAGAGGCAGAAGTTGACTATTGATAAGAATCGATGTGTGCCATAGAAGTTATCAGAAGAGAAAATAAGAAAAACAAGAAACTGCAAACATAACTAGATAAAAATAAGACACTCAAGAACTAGAACAAATGATCACAAATATGAAAGTTCAAATAGAAGAAGATAAAAGAATTGAAGAAACACTCAAAGAACAACTAGAATAAAAAGACAGGATCATTGAAAATTTGGAAGCAGAGATTGCCACATTAAGAAAGGATCTTCAAAAGAAAAATATGCAGAACAACACAAAAGTTTTGGATGACATTATCAACAGTAAAAAATCTCATCATGACAAATCCAAACTTGGATACAATTAGATAGAAAAGGGATCAAGCTCCAAATCAACAGAGAAAGAAACATATCCAAAAAGCTATGCAGAAACAATCAAAGGGGATATGAAAATCTATAAGGAAGATTACAGGGACACTCCTCCACCAAGAAGATTTAGATTTCAGAATCAACAACCGATAGATAGGCCTCAGGAAGAAGAAGCATTCATAAGAGTACCTGCTTTCAGAATATCTTCAACTCCCAGGTATCAAACTATATTTTTTGGTTTATGTTATGCATATAATTTTGGACATAAAGCTGTGAATTGCAGAGCTAACAACAGGAACATAGACAACTTTGAAAGTCATACACAAAAGGGTTATCCAATAAGGCCTAGTGAAACACAAATAATAAGTTACAACATGTTTGAATCTTTGAGAATTGAAGTGGAATGCTACAAATGTAACAAATTTGGACACATGGCCAAATATTTCAGAATGACAGTCCCTCCTAGAGAACCACAACATAATAACAACAATCATAGACAGGAACCTCAGAAAAGGACATGGATAAGAAAGCGGAATCTGTATAGCAATTAAGAATGCACACTCACTCTACAAGCTAAGTAGAAGAAACATGGTTGGTATGTTGATAATGGTTGTTCAAAACACATGACAGGTGATAGAGACAGGTTTCTGACATTAAGAAAGGAAAGAAATGGACTAGCCTCCTTCGGAAATGATGATTCAACTAAAATCATTGGAAAAGGCACAGTCAGAATTGGGAATAAGAACCAACGCAGAAAATGTTCTACTAGTAGACGATATGAAACATAGTATTCTAAGTGTGAGTCAAATGTATGACCAGGGTCATAAAGTTACTTTTGATTCACAAAAGTGCGAGATAAGAAAATAAGGTTCATGAAAATTGATTGCTACAACTGTGAGAACTTCAAAACATATATGTGTTAAGTGAAATTAGAAATGAAAAGTGTTGTCTAGGAAAGGAAGATGAAAATTGGATATGGAACAGAAAAATGGGTCACGTAAATTTTTATAACCTTGTCATAGTTAGCAAAAGAGAATAAATCAAAGAAATTCCCCAGATCACGAAACCAACCAACACCTTATGTAAGCATTGTCAACAAGGAAAGAAAACAAAGACAAGGTTCAAATCAAAGGAATATTCAATGACAAGACCACTAGAAATTGTGCATATTGATCTAGTTGGACCAACTACAACAAAGGGTTTAAAAGGTGAGAAATAATTTATGTTATTAGTTGATGATTATACAAGAATGACTGCAATTTTCTTTCTCAAGAATAAGCCATAAGCTTTTGAAAACTTCAAGATCTACAAGGAAATGGTTGAAAATGAAATGGATTCAAAAATCAAATGCTTGAGATCTGATAATGGAGGAGAGTTCACTTCAAAGGAATTTATGGGCTACTACACCAGTTATGGAATAAAAAGGCAATTCTTCGTTGCTAGGACACCTCAACAAAATGGAGTTGTTGAAAGAAAGAAAAATATAGTAAAGGAAATGGCTCGAACAATGCTAATGTATTCCAAATTGAAAGATATATTTTGTACATAGACAGTGCGTACAATAGTTCACATTCAAAACAGAGTAATGCTCAGAAACAACACTGATAAAACTCCCTACGAGCTATGGAAAATAAGACTAGAAAATGCGAAACACTTCAGATTTTTTGGAAGAAATTGCTACATCAAAAGAAAAGATGAAATAGTGGAAAAGTTTGACTCTCGTGTGGAAAATAGAGTACTTGTTGGTTACTTAAGTACAAGGAAAAAATACAAGTGCTACAACCTGAGATTGAACAAAGTTGTGGAAAACATCAACGTAATAATTGATGAAACAAGTAGACCATAATTAAAGGAAGAAGAAATTGAATCAATAGAACAATTTTGTGAAGAATAAGCAGAAGATGAAAAATAAGTAGAAGAGGAAGATGAAAGAATCCGACAAAATCATAAGAGAAATTTCAGCACGTGACTCCAAATACACCTAGCAGACGAGTACAAAAAAATCATCCTTTAGATCATGTTATCAGAAACAAAGATGCAGGAGTTGAGACTAGTAGAAGAATATGTTCACCCGAACAAACACACCTAGCACTCTCATCTACAATTGAACCAAATTGTTTTGAAGAAGCCAACAAGGAAGAATTTTGGAATAAGGCCATGGATGAAGAATTGAATCAAATAAAGAAAAATGACACTTGGGAATTGGTTTCAAGACCAAAGGATAAGAATGTGATCGACACAAAGTGGGTATACAAGAATAAATTGAATGAAGATGGATAGGTTACAAGGAACAAAGCTATATTGGAACGTAAAGGATATGCATAGGTTGAAGGAATAGACTTTGAAGAGACATTTTCCCCATTTGCCAGAATGGAAGCAATATGATTGCTTTTAAATTATGCATGCTCCAAAAATATTAAAGTGTATCAGATGGACATAAAATCAACTTTTATGAAGGGGGAACTTGAAGAAGAAGTATACATTGAACAACCAGAAGGATTTCAGTTGTCAAAGAATGCAGATTATGTGTGTAAATTAAAGAAGGCCTCGTATGGTTAAAACAGGCTCCTAGAGCATGGTATTCTAGACTGGATAAATATCTACAACAGGAAGGGTTCAAAAAAGGAAGTGTATAAAACACCTCTACATCAAGGTAAGTCAAGATAGTGTTTTATTAATTGAATTTTATGTTGATGATATTATTTTTGGTAGTGATGATGACAGGTTAAGCCAAAAATTTGCAAAGGATATGCAGAATGAATTTGAAATGTAATTACTTGGAGAACTATCCTTATTTATGGGACTTTAGATACATCAAAACAACCAAGGAATTTTTATTTCTCAAGCCAAGTATATTAGAGAAATGCTAAAGAGGTTTGGAATGGAATATTGCAAACCAGTTATCACTTGCATGCAAACTAATTGCAAGTTGAGAAAAGATGATGATTCAAAGTCTACAGATCATAGGCAATAGAAGTCAATGATTGACAACCTACTATATGTGACAACATCCAGACCAGATTTAATGCAGGAAGTTGGACAAGTGGCACAATTTTAAGCAACAACAAAGGAATCACATGTATTAGTAGTGAAGAGGATTTTCAGATATCTCAAAGGAACATAAGAGTTTGGATTATGGTATCCAAAAGGAAAGGATATATCACTTATTACCTACACAGATGCAGATTGGGAAGTTTGTATTGATGACTGATGAAGCACCAGTGGAGAAACATTCTACTTAGGTGAGTGTTTAGTATCATGGCTAAGAAAGAAACAATCATCAACATCTTTATCTATAGCCGAGGCAGAGTATATTGCAGCAAGAACATGTTGTACATAGGTTCTTTGGATGAAACAAACTCTGATAGATATAGATGTTGAGTATGATGAGTCCATTCCAATCTATTGTGATAATACAAGTGCCATCAGTATCTCAAAGAACCCAGTGATGTGCTCCAAGACAAAGAACATTCCAAACAAGTATCACTTTCTACGGGAACAGGTTGCAGAAAAGAACATCAGATTTTAGTATGTGGGAACAAAATAACAAGTGAAAGACATCTTTACAAAACCACTTCCACGGGAAGCCTTTGAGTATCTTCACCAGAGACTCAGAGTTATTTATACTCCAAAATGAATTCTTTTGAATGATTATCTTATATGTCTTATATGTACATGAGGAAGCACCATAAAGAGGACAGTTTAGTTAGGGGGAGAAGCCCCGGATTGAAAGATACCTTTGCCATTGATGACAAAGGGGGAAATATTTATCAGATGCAGAGGACAGAGGCATCATTCCATGGGGATAAAAGGTCATAGAGACGCAGAGGATAGAGACATTTTTCCAAGGGGAGCATGAGTGATATGACTTTAGTATTGCATGACATGATTTTAGTATTCCTTCAGAGTGTTTCCATCAATGGCAAAGGGGGATATTGTTGATTAAGGTTGGTTGTCATTGATGACAATCCTTGAATAAAGTTCGGTAGCACAAAGTTCTGGGTAATGGACCCATGTTTGTTTGATGTAAATATGACTCATTATTGTCTTGTCCTGGTTGATAAGAAGTACAAATGGATGAACTCTAAAGTGGTCTCCTTATGGTGAAATCCCTCATGGGAAGATGCTTTGCAGTTTGAGTTATCCTAGAAGTATGGTTAGAGAACCCATGCCTAATTGTGGAATATTGAGATCAAGGTCAGTGAATTTGTCAGTGAAAATATCATATATGGATAGTGCTTATCATTCCATTTCTAGTGGTATGTGGAACGTCACATAACTCCTCACAGTTAGAGAGTTATGGCCATGTGAAGTTGGAGGACTGTCATGAGTCATCTAGAAGCCCCAAAAAGTCAAAGTGTTTGTAAAAGAAATTATTTAAATAATGTAAATGGAGAACTCCCTAAAATAAGGAAAGTATAATGCTACATGAAAGTATAAATAAGAGGCAAAGCTCTCTCATTTGAATCACACTTGAAAAAATTGAATATCTTTTTTTCTGTGAGGCTTATTGCAAGTACTCATTTATACATATGAAGTTGCGAAAGTCTGAGGTAGTAGGAAGGGTTGACGAAATTTTTTTTGGAATTACAACGAATACTAAAAAACCCTAGTTTATGAGGCGTATACGGGATAGTTGTTTATTAGGGTGTGAACCATACACGAGATGATAGTGTATTAGGGTGCGTAAGTACGTGAGCTAGCAGTGTATTAGGGTGCGTACATGTTGGTAAATTCATGATAACTTGAAGAGATGAAGATGCAAAGGTTCTAGATCTGAGATCAAGATCCCAGGAAGGTCTACAGTGCTTAGATATATCAGATCTATCCATTGGTTCAAAAGGTATGTCTTATTTCTATGAATAGTTGGATTTTGATGTATGCATGAGAAATGGTTATAGAGATTTGAGGATTCTCCATAGAGAGACTAGTGGTTGCAAGGGATCTTCTACATAAGTCATATCTACAAAAACACAATGTTGGTATATTTATCATTGATACTTCTTGTTGAGGCACATATCGTATTTCTTGGCATATGGCTAAGGGTTTTGTGGTACATGGTTGAGAGATTATATTTGTGAATTGGTTGATGTATTGATAGGATGAATATAAAAAATGGTTTGATGACTAGATTAAGTGAGGGTTATTATACTTGTTCATGATTACACACACCTATATGGCACATGACTAGAGAGAGATATATATGATTTAGTTAAAGGTTATGTATGAGGATGCATGCATAGGGTACAATTACAGTTTGGATATAGTGACAGGTTATAGAACTATGTGAATGAAGTTATAGAGGGTTAGAATTTTTTGAGAGAAAGGAAACCCTAGTTTTCAGAAGGCATACACAGGCTGCATAAAAATTTGGTCACGTACATACACCGGATGCATAACAGATAGGGAACATACATACGCATGTTGCAGCACTACAGGTCATGTACCTATTGTATTTTTGTTCATACATGTTCAATTCTTGTACAGATTGATTACAGGGAAGTTGTACAGGTTGGATGCAGGTCAATGGTATAGATTGATACAGTTGTACAATGGTATATCTCAAAATGATAGTGTGACAGTGGTTCCATCATTCTAATTCTACTTCAGGGTGGTTGGATGGGGAAAGAACAGGTGGTTGTAGCCACCTTCTAGTTGTAGCCAGAGAACGTAGGGGGTTGTAGCCTCCTTCTGGTTGTAGCCAAAGAATTGGGAATTTGGAGCTTCCCTCAGGTTTTATCCTGAGAAACTAGGGGTTTGGAGCCTCCTTCCAGTTGTAGCTAGAAAACAAAGGAAGTTGGTGCTTCCAATGAATGTAATTCTTCAAGACATATAAGAAAATTAATTCTGTGGTTTTCTCCTGCTTTGGGTTTCCACGTAAAAACACTGGTGTACTGTGTATGTGTGTGATTGCTCATTTGTTCATTGTTTATTTACTCTATAACTATTGGATGATAATGCTACATTGATATAACACTTGTATTTTTGGAGAAAAAAGATTAAATTTCTCTATTACTGATTCACCCCCCCTCTCAATAATCCAACAGATCCCTCTATTTCCTTTTTCTCACAGAAATTCTCCCACCAATATTTGACATGTGGGACAACCTTAAGGAGTGAAAATGTAATATTTTCTCTATCGAAAAAATTATGGACAAAAAAATACCCTTCTTGAAGGTTTAACCATTTGTATACAACATCTGCATCTATTTGACCTTCAAATATAGGAAAATAAAAATTGATCTATACCTTGAAGGGGGCGACGCCTCCACTCGAGGAAGATGCATCTCTTGTTGGAAGTCATCGAAGGATTTGTGCAAAATTATCCATCATCGCGTTCCTCTTTTTCATGAGGGATTCCTCGAGCAAAAAATTAAAAGTATGTTCTACCCCATCGTCTCTCTTTTCTTTTCCCATGGTTGGCCATCAGGTTCGGTGATGCTAATCTTTCAAAGGCTCAATTGGTTCAAGTCCCAACTGTTTATACCCTGACCTCCTTGGGGAAATGCACAAAGAAACAAATGAAGAGCATACCACTCTGATACTGTTGATTCATATTTATGAGTGAAATGAAATGAAACACAGATCTATAACATTGACATAGATATAAAATGAACTATAAAAGAGATATAGTGAAACTTAACTTCTATTCAATAAATGAATTTGTGAAACTATAAAATGCAGAATGAAACAATCTTGCTCGAGTGGTGGTAGCTAATATCTGAGAAGATATTTGGTAGCTATGCACATTCACCTGAGAACATTACAATGAGGCCTCCAATTCTTTTTAGCATAAAGAAGTAATCATAACAACCTATACATCTAAAATCCTAACCCTAGGAGATGAAGCCACACAAGTCATGTGGGCCCCAATGGGGTAAGTTGGTACATCAACATCCCAAGGTCATAACTTTTGCATACAATCTTTGTTTTAGGTGCACAATATCCCATTGGAAAGGTCTATTCAAGGAATACACATTTTTTGTCACACTTTGACTTCGTCTACAATGTGATGGTGGCGGGCCCAAAAAATGTTGTTTAGGGCCTCAAAATGGCCCCAGAAGTTTAGGAACCGAAAAGATAGAAAATAAACTGCTAAGATGAAAGTTGTATGTGAGCCAGTTGGAAGAGGTGGGTGGCCACTGATATCCACCTATATCAGGTATACACTTGGTATATGGTGGTGTATGTATGTGGCACATTCCTTAGTGCTTGGTTGAGGCACATCATTTGGTATATAGTTGATGCTTGGTACATGGTACATGGTGTTGGTATACGATTGAGGTATATGGTTGATCATTGATGTTATGGTACCTACACTTGGAATATATTATGGTACATGATTGGTGATATTGAGACATATCTTGGTGATGTTTATGGTTCATGACTTGTGATGCAGGAGCATCCACACGTCATCAAGCGAGCCAGCGCGCACGGAGAAAGAACCTACAGCTGGACAGTGCCAGCACGCACATTTTGAAATGCTTTGGAGATTGTTACGCCGTCGTTTGGACGAGGCATTCAAAGCAAGCGCAGTTGTATTGTATTAGTAGATAGAAGGAATTTATTTGAATTAATGGTGTTAGATAGGAATTAACTGTAGATTAGACAGTTTTAGCTTTAGAGAGGGAAAACGGAGTATAGACACCCTCCCGTGTATCATTGTAACATTATTCAGAATTCAGATTCTCATTCATCGATATAG
>ML780396.1:219457-241774 GCA_009831015.1 Picea engelmannii
CGGGGTTTGCGGGAAAAGAATCCCATGTACTTCGGAATTGCGAAAGGCGATTTCCCGATTTGATCGAGACCGTTGATCCTAGCGTGGACAGGTGGCACGGATCCGGAGTATCGGACTTTCGACATTCGGGGTTTCCAAAAGTAGGAGTTTTGGAATCGTGGATCCGCGAGTCGCGAAGTCCCGACGTGATGTGGCAGTGTGGGACCCGGACGTCAAGGGGGGGCCGCGTGGAGGCATATCGGCATATCGGGGTTCGGGGATTTGAAAGGTAAGTATCTCCCTGCCTCTCACCCGCCGATTTCCCGATAGGAAGATCCCCGAAACCAACAACGTTGACCGTTGACATCGCGGATCGGGATTCGGAGATTTCATGTTGCACTGAAGGTGCGCATAAGGTTCGCGAGTCCGCGAAACCCGACTTCCCGAGTTCCGAAAGGGAAGGTTCCCGAGAAGACTGTGGGTGATAGAACTCCCGAGGAGGAGTTGGAAGAGCATCGACTCTTCGGGCCGTGGAGTGAGAAGGTCCTGGTGGAGTGACCGCCTGCTGAGAGTGCGGTTTCCGTCAACTTGATGATGATATGGTAAATATTCTTGGTGATCTTGGAAAATTATCAACGTACCAAGGTGGTTTAGTAGTGACAGCGAATAGATGTATGTCTGGAAAGTGGTCTTCAACTGTCAAAGAATCATCTGTTTTGGGTATGCGAGACAGGAATTCTGCAACAAGATTCTCTCTTCTGGGTATATCTTTGATGGTAATGTCGAATTCCTGCAATAGTAATTACGACTGAGTAACCCGTCCATTAGTAATAGGTTTATTAGCTAAATATTTAATAGCAGAATGATCAGTATACAAAATAACTGGATAGCCTATTATATAATGACGAAATTTATTAATGTCATGTATAATGGCTAAAAATTTGTTTTATGTTACTGTATAATTTGATTCAGTGGGAGTAAGATTCTTGCTGATAAAATAAATAGCATAGGGTTTATTGTCTTCTTCCTATCCAAGGAAAGTGCCTATGGAGATATCCAATGCATCAATGGAGATGTGAAATGGTATTTTCCAATTTGGTCCTCTCAGCACCAGTGCTATCGAAATCCACTTTTTGAGTTCTGTGAATGCCACATCATACTTATTAGAACACTGAAATTATGCATTACCAATTAAATATTGTAAAGGTGCAGCAGTTCCTACAAAATTTTCCATAAATCTGCGATAGTATCCTGAAGCGCTAAGGAAACTATGTACCTCAATTTGTGTACGTGGTGTAGGTAGATTAAGGATTAACTCTATTTTTGTTGGGTCTAATCTGATTCCATCTGCAGAAATATAATTCCCTATTACCACACCTTCAGTCATCATCATATGACATTTTTAATTCCCTATGTCTTAAACATAACCTGGTAGCAATGCACCATTCTAGTACCTTCTCCAAATTATCTAGAGCTTGATCAAATTTGTCGCCATAAGGAGTGAAATCATCCATGTAAACTTCAATACCTTCACTAATCAGATCAGAAAATATGCTCAGAATGGCCCTATGGAATGTGGTTGGAGCATTACATAATCCAAAGGGAAATACTTTGTATGCAAAGATACCCGAGGGACATGTGAATGTATTTTTATCTTGATCTTCTGGGGCAATCTAGATCTAATTAGAGCCACTAAAATCATCTAGGAAAGAGAAAAAATTCTTCCCTACTAAGGTATCCAGGACCTAATTGATAAAAGGTGGGGGGAAGTTGTCCTTCTGGATATCTTTGTTGAGTTCCATGTAGTCTACACAGATTCTCAATTTCCCATTCTTCTTGGGAATGATCACTAGTGGGGAAACCCACCGCCTGTCTGAGATAGGATATATAAAATCTACATCCAATAGCTTTTGTAATTCTTCTTTAACAATGTCCCTGAGGTGGGGATTCAATCTTCTTTGGGGTTGTCGGATGGGTCAGGCATCTTTCTCAATATAAATATGATGTGTTCAGAGTTGCAGATCAATGCGCTTCATGTCAGAATACTCTTAGGAAAAAACATGTTGATATTTAGAAAGGATTTGAATCAATTTTTGTTGTTGTTGCTCATTTAAATTGGAATTAATATTAAGAGACCTCCCTCCTACAATCCCAACTACCGTTGTAGGGAGGGGCCTCCTTGTGCTTCACTATCAAGAACAAATTTTAGCATTTGGCATGTTGAGTTACTTATAATGGTTGGGTTGTTAATGAATCTACTGATCACATCATCCTCTAATTGATTCTTGAGTCTGAGAGATTCTTCCAGTGTGAGAGGGGATCATAGATCCTATTTTGGATATCTTGGTGGTGGAAACTGTGGATGTATGATAGTCAAGCTTGGTTTAGCTGGAGGATAAAGGATGAGGTTCTCTGTAACACCTCCTCTAGCAATTGTCATGTTACCCGTGCGACATCCTATGTATGTATCTATTGTTGCGAGCCATGGTCTTCCCAGTATTAATGGATGCCCATCGAGTCCACTTCTTGGGTTGATGATGAGGAAATATGCTGGATATTCCCAAGAGTCGATTGAAATTACTATTTCCTGTAATGTGTCGATCAGTTTAAACACTGATCGATCAACCAATTGTAACATAATTGGGGTAGGTTCGAAGGAGTCAAAACCCAGGTTGTTGCAAGTTTCGATGGTCAAGATACTAATGGATGCCCCCAAGTATACTAATTTATTTGGAAAAGAACAACCCTGGATATGAATTGTTACTATGGGGTTCCCTAGGTCTGCATATTTGACTAGTTCTTGTCTACCTAAAATGAGATCAGACAAGGCTCCTACCACGTGCACAGTTGATGATGAATTTTTAACTTTCCTAACAGGCTTCCTTCCACATAATTCCTTGATTGTCTTGCATAAATTGGGATGTCTTGCAGAGCCTGTTGGAGTGGGATCTTAACATATAGATTCTTGAGTTCCCCCACAATGTTGAATTTGGGATACACAACGATTTTTTCTATCATCAACGTTTCGGGAAACGGGGGAGGAGGAGTTACATCCTCATCAGGATTCTGTTGTTCGACTGTGTTTCCTCCCTACTATGTTTCTTCCATTATGACCACAGTAGAGGGTGTTATTGTTGGTTGTATGTTACTTTCATTCTCCTACTAGGAGAGATTATGCGTCCTGACCTTAGTCGGAGTTCGTTTCACCCTACAGAGTTGATTTCCACATCCACATTCTCAATCATTTACATGAGTTGGGCTGGTCTATTATTGGGATTTGTGTGGTGTTGATCTGGTAGTTGAGGGCACAATTGTGGTTGAGGATTCTGGGATAATTGGAGCGGATATTGCAAAGTGGGTTAAGTTTGTGGGGCCATCCCTATGGTTTGATTTTTCATTCCCATGGGGCGCTGCCAATTTTGGTTCCAATTAGAGTTTTGGGTAGCCGTCGTGGGCCACTGTGAAGGATAGGGGTTGTTGTTTGGATTCTTCCAAGATGAGGTAGGGTATTGCGAGTTGGGTCAGGTAGGATTCGCAGCTGGATGATTTTGCTAAGGGGGGTTTGAAATTGGTTGATTTAGCCAAGGGGGGTTTGCAACTGGATATTGTTGGGGCTGCCATGTGGGGTTAGAAAATGATTGACCCTGCCATGTGTTTCCAGAATGTTGTTGTTGATTATACTGCCTGGAAAAGAAAGAAGAAGGATCTTGTAGTGTACCTTGGGGACGAGCATGCCATTGGTGATGTGGGGCCATCAGATATATTGGTTATATTTCCTATTCTGCCTCCTTGAAGACAACTTTTAATCTTGGGAGCGATGGGAATTTATCTATTGCATGGTCTTTAGCACTGATAGAACACACCCGAACCACATCTAAAGGACATTCCCTTGGACCATGTTTTTTTCTGCATCGGTGGAAAAATATGGCCAAAATCTGTTATGCTTCTACTTATTTCTTCTTAGCCTGTAATCCATCCAATTGTGTAGTCAAAGTGCTCAAGATGTCGGTTTTGAAATTTTCTAAGAGATTACCAACTTCTTCTCGGGTAACTCCTCCACTGGTAATATTGCTATTTCTGGTGAGAGGAGTCTGCATCCCTGATCTAGTCCATGTACTTGCATGTGAGCACCTGATACACAACTGAACAATGTTATCATAGGTTTCTTGATAAATATCACCCTTCCCCATTAAATTCAATGTTTCTACCCATTCATCCTCCATTCCCTTTATCAACGTAGCTTTGAGAACCTCACATGGTAACATACCATAAGGAGATATTTGCAAATTATATTGGAACCTTTCAACATATTCTTCTAACGTTTCATTTTCCTTTGCAATTGTTTGAAAGATTTCATCTTTTAGATCCCTAGTTCTACAATAATCCTGATATTTTTTCAAGAAAATTGTTTCATTTCATCCCATGAGTTTATAGTTCCCCCTCCTAATCCCATAAACCAGTGCAAAGTTGCTCCTTTCAAAGTGGAAGGGAACAAATTTAGTTTTGGGGGTTCATAGGTGTAGTCATAACCCCTACATAGGACATCAAATTCGAATAAGAATTCATCTGGGTCCTCTGAGATTAATCCATGAAAGATTGGTAGATTCTGCAAGGGAATTGCTTTCATAGGGGCATTAGAAACTGGATCAACTATCGGATATTCCAAACTGGATGTTTGGCCTCGTGGTTGATTTGGTTGCGCCATTAGGTCGAAGATATGCCAATAATATTCAAGAATTTCTTGGTCTGGGTGTTCTATTTGGGATGATTGATTACTTCATCCCCTAGGGGATTTGACTGCACTACCTTTATCTGGTATTTCAGGTATTCCCTTTCTTATCACAGGATATCTAAGATTAGGTGGTGGTGATGGGTTTTCCTCAACAATCCCGCTGGTCTCCCCTTCTCCTTCCTCCATATTACAAGAGTTTACCTCATCTAAAGGATTGAGAGGTGGAAGATCTGTACTTTGAAAACTTTTCTCAGTCCCTCCAATTTTGTTGTGAACCTTAGCATGGGTTGTAGTTGGTGAAACTATCGCTTGAGGGATTCGGGTGGAGCCTCTCCTGGGTCCAACCGAAGCTTGAGATTCATGTTTTCAAGTGATGTTGTCTATAAAAGTGTTTCTCCTAGGGAGCACCAAGTCCTGGGATTTGGTAGTTTTTGGTGGGGGTTTTGGTTTTTCAAGTTCTTTCTTATTAGTCATACACACTTCACACAAAATTTTAAACACCTATATAGCCTCTATATATCACCTGGAGGTAGCCGCTAGTATAAGCGTTTTACTTATTGCCTACATAGGTTATTACCTTTCATCTTCAATACCTCATCCTCCAGAGACACAACCTATGATACCTTTGACACTCTCCCCAACAATGGCACCAAAATGTTGGGCTCCAAAGATGTCTAAAAACAACCTTAGTTAACATTAATTTATCAACCCGAGGATTTGTCTTTTTATTTCAAGAATGTCAACAAAGTCTATGCAGATAGTTGTAGAGGTTAAAATCGTGTAGTTAAAGCAAATCTAAGTTTATCAACAATCAAGTTCCTCACACGTCTATTAAAATTCTAAAATTAAAACCTTAATAGAATTGAAATCTAATCTACAACATGTTGTGAATTCAAAGACAAATTAAATTGTTGAATCGATCTAAGTAAGAAATAGTAATTAAATCTATGGAAATCTTGATAAACTGATCTATTGGCGATTATATAACCTGTGAAAAGAAACAGTGAATTACTATATCTATGAAAAGGGAAAACGACTATAATTAACCAAAAGGAACAACGATTGTAATCTAATCGAAAGGAATAGCAAATTCTAATTTAAGTGAAAGGAACAACACGTATGATAATGAGAGGAACTGTCAAGTAGTAAACTATAGCAATGAAAACTGGAACAACAATCGATATCATTCAAATGAAACACATATGTATTGTAAAAAACAACATAAAATCATTAACACATTAATGCATTTATCTTAACTATTACGAAAGATATTCAAATCATAAAACATAAATCAAATTGATACAATTACACATTGAGACAGTAACTCCTTCAGATTGGACCCTTGGTCCTCATAAGCACTGCTGCTAAGAACTCAGTATGAAGAAATGATGAAAATGCTCAAATCTTTTATTAACTCCATAACTGGTGCAACATCTACAAAAACAATTCTAAATTCTGAATGTTTTGAGATAATAATTTTTTGATGATCCTTTTCAAGATTCATTATCTTGTATATATTACAATAATATGGGTAAATTAAGCTATCCTGAGGATCGCGAGATCCTCAGAATTGATTTTACTATTTACAAAGTTTACAAAATATGGAATCAATCTTTCTCCACACTGCTTTGGGCCTCATGTCTTCAACCTTCAACAGTTTTTGTATCCTCAAAATATCCTTAACTATCTTGGGTTTGACAATATTTATTCATTCTTGTGTTAAAATCAAACAATTCCAACCAAATATCAGAATTTATCTATCATTACTCAATAATATTTCTAGAAGACATTTTAATCATTTTCTATCCTAAGTATTCCTAATTAACAGAAAATTCAATTAAGATTATATCATAAACCATGGGAATAAGGAGGATATTTGTACCTTTTTGACAACCCAACAATATCACCCCCAAATCCTCTACTACCGACACTGGAAACTAGAGTAACCAAAGACAATTCCCTGTCATACTTGGAAGCAAAGTCATCCATGGCTGCTGTAGCAGCTATCTCAGGAATTTTTGGTTCCTTGTTCTTCTTCTTCCTCTCAGGACAATGAGAAGCAAGGTGCCCCAACTAGTTACAAAAATAACATCTGATTTTACTCAAGTCCCTCCCAGAACTTCCTTTCTTCTTTCTCTTTGCAGTAAGAGCAACATTCTCATCAACTCCATATGTCTTCTGTCCACTGCTCTGAGATCCTTCCCAGATCTCCTCCTAAGTGAAATCATCCCACAGTCTTCTCTAATCTATAAGATTCTCACGACCCACCACACACTTCACGAAGACTTACCATTCCTTGGTTGTAACACACCTTTTACTATTGCCAAGGCTTAATCGCTATTAAATAAAACTATAACACCACTTTGTACATAGCTCATACCAGCATTATAGTAATAACATGCATTTAATCAAGAAATTCAATTAAACTCAGAGTAAACATAAGATTTACTGTTATAATCAGCAATCAATAGTATTAACATTAAATTGATATACACAATGGAATACATGAATAAACATCATCTGATACTTATCTTTGAAACAGTGGTAGATTCCACCAACCACGTACAGGCCTTCCACGAACCTTCCAGCCTTAGACTGCACTACTCATCAGCTCAGCAGTGGGTCACCCCCAAGCTGGGACTAAGCTCCACCCCAAGGTAAGGAATCCTAGGCTAGGTTGAGGTTACAGGGAAAACAACACAGAAAAACTGGAAGGATTCTTCCCAAGATGCCATCTTATGCCCACTACTACCAGACTCTCATTCCCCACATGCCTGTTCCACCTAGGAGTTTACACCTTCACAAGCACAATCCATTGGTTCTAACCTCCCTCTCTGGGTCTCGGCCACAGGCCGGTTCAGGAAGTCTCAGAGCCCGAAGCTGGTGCTGGACACTCTCTGGAAGAAACCACTTCCCAGCAAACTCTCTTACCTGGAGAGAATTGCTCACAGGCCTGACAACCTGCCTCTTACAACAACAGTCACCTCCCTCACCTAGAGAGAGGTCATACACAGGCTCAATCACAACTTGCACTGGCCAGCAAGCCACGTGCAGTCCAGCTCTGCGTGGCCACAACTGCCAACTGGAAAAACAAACATGGGCTTCCCAAACAGGCTTAGCAATGGCGCAAGGTCTCACAGTGTTGGTTCTCAGGGACGTGTGACAAACAATCCACACAAGGAATGACACAAGTTCCACGGCTCAGAATGGAGAGGGTGAAACCGGCCTTTCAGAAACGAACACAGGATTCTCGGCTTTCGAGGAAGTGCAAGGGTTCTCTGCAGAGCTCGGGTCGATCGTACTACTCAGAGCTCTGTACACGCTCAGGAAGTCGGGTGGAATCGGCAAGGAACCCCTCTCATGACTCATCTTGGCCATTTTATTTACATGCACTAGGGTTGACACTTGTCACCCATGGAACTGCATGCATTCCATTCAACATGCATTCCTTCCCATTTGGCAGTCCCTCGTCCTTCCCCAAGAACTTAGGATAAAACATCACATTCACATAATTCATGTGGCTTTTTGGAATAATAATAAAATATTATTCCCAAGGAATTAAACCCCTAGGCTCAACACTTAGCCCCTCTTCCCACCTTCCAGCCCCTAATTCCTTGCCCACTCTGTGGAAGCTCAGTCCCCCATCACTCATTCATCGTGGTCGGTCTACATGCGGCAGTGTCTATATTTTATTAATGTCCTGCATACTTATAGATACAAAATCAGGCCCTTGGCCTACAACCCTTAGGCTCTCTGGCCTAACAATAACATAAGCCCACAGGCTTATACAAACTTGGCTCACCAGCCTACAACACATATTTACAATTCATTTCATAACCTAGATTTACAAAGGCCCAGTCTTGGGGACACTACAATTCCCCTCCCCTTATTTCTGCACTGTCCTCGGTGTAACTTTACACTGTTTCTGCAAGATTTTCAAAATTTTCAAAAAGATGTGGGTACTCTGTCCGCATAACATCTTCATGCTCCCATGTCACGTCCTCAGGACCGTACTAGGTCCATTGGACCTTTACAAGCTCTATGGCTCAATTCCAGAGCTGTTTTCTTTTCCTGTCCAATATGCGCATAGGATGCACTTGCAGGACACCTTTTGGTTCCACTTGAATCACATTCCAATCAATAACATGATTAGCATCAGGTATATATCTCTTAAGCAGTGAAACATGAAAAACATTATGTATAGTCATAGATGTAGGTAATGAAAGCATGTATGCAATTGGCCCAATCCTTTCCAGGATCTCAAGTGGCCCACAAAATCTTGCTACCAACTTGGTGCAACTTCCCAGCTTCAGGGAACTCCTGTTAGTTTTCACTTTTAGGAAAACATGATCACCCACTTTGAACTCTCTATGGGTTCTGTTACTATCAGCGTAACTTTTCTGCCTGTCCTGAGCAACTTTTAGATTCTATTTAATTCTTATCATTTGGTCTTCCATCTCTTTGAGCAGTTTAGGCCCAACTACTGCTCTGTCATTTGGATTAACGCAGCACACTGGAGTGTTGCACTTTCTTCCATAAAGTGCTTCGAATGGGCTCATCTTCAACGATGCATGATACCCATTATTGTAGGCAAATTCTACCAAATGCAGGTAGTCTTCCCACCTTGATGGTTTATCCATCACATACATTCTCAGTATGTCTTTTATTACTCTGTCCACATCAGACTGGAGATGATACGCTATACTAAAGTTCAGATTCATTCTGAATCCCTTAAACAATCCCTTCCAGAAATTCGAGGTGAATTTCGGGTCCCTATCAGACACAATTGTCTTAGGAATTCCATGCAAGCGTGCAACTTCTTTTAAAAATATATCATCAACATCAGTTGCTCTATGTGTGGTTTTTAGTGGAATAAAATGGGCAGCTTTTGTAAGCTTGTCCACCACCACCATGATTGAATCATGTTTCTTTCTTGTTCTGGGTAGTCCGGTGATAAAATCCATTGTTACCACGTCCCATTTCCACTCAGGAATGGGTAAAGGCTGCAGCAACCCTGCTGGGTGCCTATGCTCAGCCTTAACCTTCCGGCACTCCATACATCTGGTGATGTATTCAGCAATTTCCTTCTTTAGACCCAGCCAAAAGTAATGGCTTTTGACTGCTGCCACAATTTTCTGGTATCCGGGATGCCCAACATAAGCCACGTTATGCATTTCTTTCAGAATTGCCAGCTTCAAATCTCATACATTGGGTACATACACTATGTTTTTATACAGAAGTAAGCCATTAGTTCCCAAGGTGTAACTTTCCTTGGTCTGTGGTCTCTCACGCTGTTGTATCTTTGTTACTAGACCTCTGTACTGCAAATCAGCATTTGCAGCTTCCAAAATTCTGTCTTTAATCTCAATCATGTACATGCTAATGGCTGTAGCATGTAATTAGTGCACTTTTCTATTGAGTGCATCAGCCACCTTATTTTCTTTCCCTTTGATATGCTTGATATCAAATTCATATTCACACATAAACTCCAGCCATCTGATTTGCCTGGCATTTAAAATCGTCTTATCAAATAAATACTTCAGACCATTGTGGTATGTTCTCAATTCGAATCTCCTTCCCATGAGGTAATATCTCCATTTCCTCAATGCGTGGATGATTGCTGCCAACTCTAAATCATGAGTGGCATAATTTATTTCATGCTCTTTCAGCTTTCGGGATTCATAACAGATTACAAATCCCTCTTGGCTGAGAACTCCTCCCAGCCCCTCCTTACATGCATCTGTGTACACCACAAAATCCATATTTGGATCTGCAATCTTCAGGATTGGAGCGCTAGTTAACAACTGCTTCAATCGTTGGAAACTGTTCTCACACTCTTCGGTCCACTGAAACTTCTTCTCCTTCCTTTGCAAGGAAGTGATAGGGTGAGCTATCTTTGAGAATCTGGCTATAAACCTTCTGTAGTAGCCTGCCAGACCCATAAAAGATCTAACTTCTACTAGATTCCTTGGCATTGACCATTATCGGATGGCCTCCACATTTTGAGGATCCACAATGATCCCTTCTTCCGATATAATGTGTCCCAAGTAATGAATCTGCCTTTGATAAAATGAGCACTTGCTCAGCTTGGTGTATAGCTGGTGTTCTCTCAACACTTACAGCACCATTCTCAAGTGTTGCTCATGCTCTTCCCCTGACTTGGAATACACCAAGATATCGTCCAGGAAGACTATGACAAACTTTTCCAAATAGTCCCTGAACACACCATTCATTAAGCACATGAAAACAACAGGTGCGTTTGACAGTCGGAATGGCACCACTGTGAATTCATAATGACCGTACCTTGTTCCAAAGGCAGTCTTGCTGATGTCCTCCTCCTTTATTCTCATTTGATGATATCCTGATCGGAGATCTATTTTTGAAAATATTTTCGCATCCTTCAACTGATCAAAAATATCATCGATCCTTGGCAGAGGATACTTGTTCTTGACAGTTATCTTATTCAACTACCGGAAATCAATGCACAGCCTCAACGTCCCATCTTTCTTCTTCACGAATAGGACTGGGGCTCCCCAAGGTGACACACTGGGGTGAATGTATCCCTTCTTTAGTATCTCTTCGAGATGCAATTTCAACTCTTTCAGCCCTGGCGTACTCATTCTATATGGATCTTTCGAAACTGGAGCTTCTCCTAGCATCAGATTTATAGAAAAATCGATGTTCCTCTTCGGAGGTAGTCTAGGTACCTCCTGAAATACATCCTTGAACTCCGTGAGTACCTCATGGTCTTCCAGCTTTGAGACTGCATCACTGGATGCTTCTCCCACATGGGTTGCAAATAACTGACAACCTTTCCTGTAACATTTCTTCAGTTGCATGGCTGAAATTTCTCTAACAAGCACGGATCTAGGAATTCCTTGGATTGTTACCTGATTTCCCTCTTCGTTCAAGCATGTAAACCTCTTGTTACAGTAGTCTAGAAGGGCATGGTGCTGGTCCAACTAGTCCATCCCAATTAAGCAATCGTAAGAGCCTAAAGACAAAATATTCAATTTAGCCTTAGTGCTTACTCCTTTCATGTCCACTGAACAGGACTTAACCAATTCAGTGACCTTCCTTTTGGTTCATGTGGCTAACTACACTAGCCAAGACTTTTCATGTTTTCTTCTTGTTAAATGCAAACTTTCCACCACCCTAGGATCTAAATAACTATGGCTAGCCCCTGAATCAATTAAAATAATGAGTGGTCGGTTGTTAATCATACATTCCACTTCAATCATGTGTGATTGAAATTTTTTCTGCTTGTTGTCCAAGGCTGCGTAGATCCTCGGCATTCTGCTGCCCATGTCCTCCACTGTTTCATCTTGTTGAACCGTATGGACAGCGCTGGATTTGCCATTTTTATGGGGACAATCCATGTACTTGTGGTTTCCTTGACAGCCCCAACACCGAATGGGCATTTGTCTTTGCCTTTGTGTTCCCTCTTTAGTCATTCTCGGCTCTCTAAATGATGGTTTTCCTTGAAGACTGTTTCTAAAAAAGGAAGGCTTGTTTCCCTTCTGTCTCTGTTCCTTCTTAAACTTCCTCTGATCATTCCAAGCCTTCCAAAGGATAGGCCTTTCTCCTTGCTGTTCATACAAGAATTTCTCCCTTCTTATGGTTTCTTCCATGGTCTTAGGATCGTCATACTAAATCTTGTCACCCATGGAAGGTGGAAGTCCACTCAGATATCTATGAATCTTGACAGCCTCGTCTTTGATGAATGGAACATACTTTAGTAGTTCCAGAAAACTTCGTTCATACTCATCAATAGTCATGTTGCCTAGCTTGAGTTCGAAGAACTCCTTCATCTTTCTGTCATAGTATCTTTTAGTTAGGTATTTCTTCTCGAAATACCTCTTAAATTCCTTCCAAGTGACTTCTTTCTCTCTGATATGTTGCACCTGCACAAACTAATCCCACCACATGGATGATTTTCCTTTCAGTTGATACATTGAAATTCTTTCTTCTGCATGGGCAGAATAATTCTACAATTGGAAATATTTCCCCATGCCAAGCAACCATGTCTCGGCATCTTCCTCCTTCTTATGTTCACCATCGAACGTAGGCAGTTTAATCTTGTTGATTTCCCCTTTCAATTCCTCCCTTCCAGATTTCTAGTGTTTTCTGGTAGGAGATGAGCTTGAATTGTTGCGTGTCCCCCTACTAGAATGTCTTTGGGAGTGACTAAGATGTCTTCTACCACTCCTCAACCTCCTTCTCCTCTCGGGAGTCATAACACTTCTTGATCTCCTTCTTCTCTCAAGGGTTCTACGACCCTCTGTCTTACTTGAGTCTCTTACCTTTTCGAGTTTCTTCTCTATTCTTTCCAGGCTCTTCAACAATTTTAAGTTGAATTCACCCTATCGATCCCTGACTTTCATGAGCTTTCGGTTATCATCTTGATGAGCCTGGGCATCTCTTTGCAATCCTTCAATGATTTTCATTATGTGTCCTTCCTTATCCTTCTATTTTCCGTGCCCATTGGAGTTCGATCCTTCCACTTCCACATTGACATCCTTTCCTTCCCATTCATCTTTTATTTTGGAGGCAATCTACACCTCTTCCAATTCCATACTTGGTGTCAATTTTCAGCTGGTGTCCTGACACCCGTTGAACTCTGCACACACAACGTGCAGTCAATCGAAGTTTGTCAGGCCTTAAACCCTTAATAAAATCATAATAATCATAAACCAATGCGAGTGAGAAAACGTTTTGACTTCACGAAGTTTTTTTAGCTCTATCGGCTCTACAAATTTCGAGACTTCGGGGTTTTTGTGTATGAGTCTCACACACTCTCTTTCGGTACTTCTAGTCTCAGGGTCTTGGTCTATGAGACTCTCGTACTCTTTTTTGGGTTTCGGGTTTTTTGTCCACGAGGATCCAACAGTCAAACCCTCGACGGTTCTTTTATCTTCGAAAATTTAGGGACTTCGGTACTTCAGGTTTCGGGTCTTCGATACCCGGGAGTTCATGACGCAGTGACTCCCAACCCCTGGTCACTCCAACTCCTGAATTTAGAAATTCCAATTTACTTTATTCTTCGGGCTCACAGCACAGCTGTCACCCTTATCCACGGTGGCGTGTGGCACGTTCAGGAGGGTCTACATCACTTTGGTGATGTCATCGGGTCCCACCACTCTCACTTCTCCTCTCGACCCAATGGCACATGGTACACACCCATGTGTCCACGTCCATTCCAAATGAAATCCAATGGTCAGATATTTCTCAAATATACAACGCAGATCCTTTCGGCGTTTCGGGATTTCGGAGTTTCGGGTTTTCGGTGACCGGGAGTTCACGATGTAGTGACTCTAAGTCTCTCATCATTTCAATCCCCAAATTCCTAAATGATCCCAACAATTGAAGTTCCTCTCCTATGATCTACGGTGTAGATCGTTTCATGATTTCAGGTCGGTTCTTTCGTCTTCGAATATTTCAGGACTTCGGGTTTTCGATAACTAGGGTTTCGGGACTTGTGACAATGAGGAATATTTCCCTTTGGTTTCCCAGATGCCGAAATGTCGACCAGAAGCCACGTTTCCCTCTGATATATGGTCCTCATGATTTCATAATTTCGTGTATCACGATTCCCACGCTCCTGTGTAATTCAAAAGGGATTTTAATCCCTGCACACAATCTCTAGATCCGACGGTCATGAGGGTTCACCTTCCCTCTCGAATATATCCTAAGGCTCTAGCACTGTTGGTGTGGAGTCCTCTCTCCCTATGTCCATAGACCACACCGGCTGTGGTTTCGCACACCGCTATACCTCTTGAGCTTACCAGAGTTCGAAATTGGTCCTCCAGACACAATTTCTCCTCACACCCTCTGTCCAAAGACCACTCAACTGGCCCATATAGGCTCAGTGTTGAAACCTTGGCTCTGATACCAATTTGTAACATACCTTTTACTATTGCCAAGGCTTAATCGCTCTTAAATAAAACTATAACACCACTTTGTACATAGCTCATACCGGAATTATAGTAATAACATGCATTTAATCAAGAAATTCAATTAAACTCAGAGTAAACATAAGATTTACTACTATAATCAGCAATCAATATTATTAACATTAAATTGATATACACAACGAAATACATGAATAAAAATCATCTGATACTTATCTTTGAAACAGTGGTAGAGTCCACCAACCACGTGAAGGCCTTCCACAAACCTCCCATCCTTAGACCGCACTGCTCATCATCTCAGCAGTGGGTCACCCCTGAGCTGGGACTAAGCTCCACCCCAAGGCAAGGAATCCTAGGCTAGGCTAAGGTTACAGGGAAAACAACACAGAAAAATCGGAAGGATTCTTCCCAAGATGCCATCTTACGCCCACTACTACCAAACTCTCATTCCCCACATGCTTGTTTCGCCCGGGAGTATAAACCTTAACAAGAACAGTCCATCGGTGCTAACCTCCCTCTCTGAGTCTCAACCACAGGCCGGATCAGGAAGTCTCAAAGCCCGAAGTTGGTGCTGGACACTCTCTGGAAGAAACCACTTCCCAGCAAACTCTCTTACCTGGAGAGAATTGCTCACAGGCCTGACAACCTGCCTCTTACAACAACAGTCACCTCCCTCACCTGGAGAGAGGTCATATATAGGCTCAATCACAACTTGCACTGGCCAACAAGCCACACGTAGTCCAGCTCTGCAAGGCCACAACTGCCAATCAAAAAAAAAACACGGGCTTCCCAAATAGGCTTAGCAATGGTGCAAGGTCTCACAGTGTTGGTTCTTGGGGACATGTGACAAACAATCCACGCAAGGAATGACACAAGTTCCATGGCTCAGAATGGAAAGGGTGAAACTGGCCTTTCAAAAACGAACACAGGCTTCTCAGCTTTCGGGGAAGTACGAGGGTTCTCTGCAGAGCTCGGGTTGGTCGTACTGCTCAGAGCTCTGTACATGCTTAGGCAATCGGGTGGAATGGGCAAGGAACCCCTCTCACGGCTCATCTTGGCCACTTTATTCGCATGCACCAAGGTTGGCACTTGTCACCCATGGAACTGCATGCATTCCATTCAGCATGCATTCCTTCCCATTTGGCAGTCCCTCGTCCTTCCCCAAGAATTTAGGATAAAACGTCACATTCACATAATTCATGTGGCTTTTTGGAATAATAATAAAATATTATTCCCAAGGACTTAAGCCCCTAGGCTCAACACTTAGCCCCTCTTCCCACCTTCCAACCCCTAATTCCTTTCCGACTTTGTGGAAGCTTAGTCCCCCATCACTCATTCATCATGGTCGATCTACACGTGGCGGTGTCTATATTTTATTAATGTGCTGCATACTTATAGATACAAAATCATGCCCTTGGCCTACAACCCTTAGGCTCTCTATCCTAACAATCACATAATCCCACAGGCTTATACAAACTTGGCTCACTAGCCTACAACACATATTTACAATTCATTTCATAACCTAGATTTACAAAGGCCCGGTCTTGGGGACACTACATTGGTGAATCCTTTCAAGGCTATCCTCACCAACTCTAAATCCAATAAGACCTCTCCAAAAACAACCAACTCATCTTTCACTTGAGCTACCTGGGTAAGATAAGAAGAAACACTGTCCTCATTACCCATCTTGGTATCATGCAACTTAGCCTTCAAGACCATCTTCCGGTTCTCATTCTTCTCCTCAAATAAGTTCTTTAGTGCATCCCACATATATTTGGTTGTATTCTTCTCAGGCAAGTGTGTAACATCCCACTCTTGCACACTGAGAGAACTTATTCTTTGAGGACACTTGCTCGCAAGTGATCAGGATTTTATGCTATTAAAACATTGATTTTGATTATGAGGCGTTATGGGTTGATGACATGTTGTTTTACTGCATTGACATAGACATGTGATATTGACTCGGTTTTACTGAGTGTGCAAGATCTTGGACCTCGAGGATGTAGAGGCATCGATGGAACCCCTTCGACTCTGAATCGAGTCGAGGAGTGTACCATTGGGGTTTAATTGTTTTATATGTGATATTAGTGCATCTGATTAGATGATATGATATGGATATATGTGTGTGTGTACACACACACACACACACACACATGTGTGTGTGTGTGTGTATAAACAAAATAAATAATAAATATAATCTTTGTTAAATCTTGTAACAAGAAGGGAGTAAGCAATTTAATTGATTCATAAAAATCTGTTGGAATAAAATTTTAAAAAGGGAATTAATTGTTTTATTATTTTATGATAATTTAAATTTTATTAATTAAAAAGGGAAAAGGAAAAAAGTTAATTTATACACCTGCCAATTTGAAATAATAAATATAATCTTCTTGAAATCTTGTAACAAGAAGTGAGTAAGCAATTTAATTGATTCATAAAAATCTGTTGGAATAAAATTTTAAAAAGGGAATTAATTGTTTTATTATTTTATGATAATTTAAATTTTATTAATTAAAAAGGGAAAAGGGAAAAAGTTAATTTATACACCTGCCAATTTGAGTTCTAAATGAAAAGGGGAAAGAGGGAAATCTAAAATATTTAGGAAACTAGGAAAAATAGGAAACATAAAAAGAAAAGGGAAACACAAGGGGGAAAGCAGAAAGTCAAACTTAGTAAGGGTATCTAGCATTTAAGAGCTTTCTAATTTAAACTGAATTAGCAATTTAATAATGGGGAAAGTCATTAAAACCTGTAAGAGAATTTGGGGACACCTAGGCGCGATTCTAGGAGTGACTCTAGGTGGGTGAGGGTAATAAGGATAATTAATTAATTAAAGAAATTAATTTATGCAAGAATGAAGGGGATGGGTGACACTTGTATGGGGAGGAATTTTTAGGATTTAATTTTTAAAAAACTTTAATTAAATGAGATTTTAGGCAAGTAAGGGAGTTCGAAACTCTATATAATGAAAGGAGGAGAAGGATGATGGATCTCTTCTGTTTGCGTAACATTATGCTGCAGAAATCTATACTTGACTGACTTAGCTTGTGGGAGTTGGGACACCCAGCTTGGTGAGGAGTGGTAGCTCAGCCTTGCAAGGCGAGCTGGGAGCTAGTTGAATATTTGATAGTGTGTGTGGCCCCTTTACGGCTCAGGGGGATAACGGGAAAGAAGAGTACCCCTAGAGTTGGTTGGGAGGTATCGATGAAGTCTCATCAGTTGGCAAGCGGGAGTTGCATGGAGCGTGCGGGACATCAACTCAGAGCGAGCGATTGGGAAACGGTACGCCTTGTTTATTCCGTATGGTAGAATGTTAGTATGAATTATGTTTGCAGTTATGTATGCTTATATCAAGTAAATAATATGTTATTCATAGCATTCTAGTTGATGACTGGATTTCCCATAGCCTTAGCCATATGATTAATTGATTTCCCATGGCTTTGGATTCCCAGCATGTCTTGACCGTCTTGTGGTTTTGATTGTGTTGATTGTGGTATACTTTGCCTTCATCCCTAGCTCATCAGTTCGCACCTGAGCAGAGTGCTAGGATCCTGATCTACGGTCGTCGCTTCGACGTTAATAGACCTATGGATCTCAGCGCCCTTCTTTTATGTGCGTGGATGATGGGTGAAGGATGTTCCTGTCAACCGTCGACCCTTGATGTCGGTCCTTGGATGATGGTTTTCCTTATGCCCCGATGCATTTATTTAACCCTGAAATGTGATTGTTGGCGAAGTTTATCCTTAAACTCGACATGCTTATATCTTGTCGTTATCTCGTTTTTACCCTGTTGTTATATCTTGATGGATCAGTTTTGACCATGCATTTGTTATTCTTGGACATTTTATAACTCCGTGTTTCGTATTGATGGACAAATTTTAACCTTACGTTTTTATTCATGGATAAAGTATAATCTGCGTAGGATGGGTGTCCTGGTATGTAAAAGATTTAATCTCAGTCTGCATTTTTTTTTATAAATTGGTATCTGGACTGTAGAAGATTTAGTTTCACTCTGCGTCTTTTTTTGGGGCACATGGGAAATAGAAAAAACCTTTAATCTCTAAGTCCGTTTTTTATAATTGATACACTGGAATTGGATACGTTTGTGTTATTTCTTAGTCTCTGTTGGTTGGCATCTTAACCGTGGACAAATGAATTAATTTCCTATCTAGGTTTTTGGGGATCCTAGAAAATGACAAAAAAAAAAAACATCCTTGTTATCTTGGACTGCGATTTTCATGCTTGAATTCAATGAAAAATGTTTCTTTTATATCCCTGTCTGCGTTGTGGGGTAACCCAGGAAAATGAACATAGTTTTATAACTCCTTGTTGTTACCATGATTATAATTCCTTTCATTCTATGTTTTGCTTGAATTATAACTCTAGGTCCCTACTGTTGCCACGATTCATCACCACGAATTTAATACTCAGACTTTTATTCCCACTATTTGACTGTCACAAATTTTCTTTTCTTACACAGGATTTTTTTTAGTAGACTTAACGCCCACAATTTGTGGATCCCAACCGTTTTCTAAGTGGTTGTTAATGCCCATGATTTTTGCTTGAAAATGTGGACTGTGATGTTGTAGAAATCACCCACGATTTAGCCATCTAAATCATAACTTTACTTGTTGGAATGACCACGTTTTTTTATAGTTAGAAATTGACTCTATTGTTGTAGAAATCGCCCACGAATTTAGCCTTTAAATCATAAATTTACTTACTGTGAATCGACCACTTTTGCCTTTAAAAACTTGTCTGCATTTTCTTGTTGAAGGCCCATTAATTTCCATTCAATACGTGGTTGAGGTTGCTCTAAATGCCCACGTTTTTTCATAAACAAAGATTGACTATAATTGTAGTAGTGCCTATGATTTTTGTTGTTAAACTGTTGACTGTGTTCCGCCTTAATTGACCACGAAATTGCCATGATTTAGATGACTTCTTTTCCTGTTATCCACCCCGAATTTGCCACCAATTGTGGGTTGTGTTTGTGGTTGAAAGGCATCAAGTTTGCCTCAATTGTTGACTGCCCCTTAAACCTGGAAACGGCAATAATGGCTACAACAATGTCTTGGGTCCATTAACTTCCTTGTTATTGCTAGATTCATTGTGATGTGTTAGTCGTATTAAACACTAGAATAATTGCTATTGCAAGGTTAATGGTCAGTCGTTTCCTTTTGCTATTAATTTCCATGTTAATTTCAATACTAAATGCTATATTACTTGCCTTATTAATAGCCGGAACAAAAGCTACAGCAATGTTAATGGTCAGCAGATTCATTATTATTGATTAAATGTCACAACGAGTTAAATGGTTAACAGTTAGGTAAATCGTCAGGTTATTGCTAAATTAATTGTTATGTTATTCATTATGTTAATTACCTTGTTAATTGCTATATTAATTGTTACATAACTTCTATGTTACTTGCCTTGATAAAATGATACAACGATGTTAATAGTAAGCAGTTTCCTTCTCAATGATAGTAGACAACTAGCATTGTTAGTTCGGTCAGTATAACTAAACTACATGTTGAGATTTATTTGTTCATAAGTGTTATAATGATAGCATTCTACCTTAAGATTGTCAATGTTGTTATTTAAGTTAATGACTACATGTAACTTAGACGTGCCCCGTCTAGAATGGCAACTCATGTTAAAATAGATTGTATTCATTGACTAGTTAGACTGGGGGATTGTTTGGGTCATGGAGGATGTTGAAATTTTGTCTTGTGTCATCCCTTGTCTTCATTCTGGCGCTTCGCCGACCTGTAGTTGGGGTATGGGTGTGGTTTCTTCTCAGTATTCAGTTCCTAGTGCGTCGGATTACCTAGATCCCTTGGTCCAGATAGGATGTGTTGCGCCAAGGTTATTGATGCATCTATCACCTGGGAACGACATGATTCCTGATGAGGGGATCATGGCGCACCCTAGGGGATAGCGAAGAACGATATCTTGGCTAGAGTAGTGATCAAAATCTGGACCAGGGGTCAAATTTTAGCCAAAAAATCAACATTCTCATAATTGCTTCAAAACGAACGAGAGCTTATCCCTCGTCATCACGAATCCAACGCAACTCGTTTCGTCTCAAACGGACGTCGGGAGCGAGAGATATAGCGATCTGTTCGAATCGCCAAACAGGTAAAAAAAGTGTTCACTGTGCAGTCCGTACAGTCCGTACGGATGCTGACGTGGCATGACCGTATGTTGACTTGGCAGAGGTGACGTGGCTTGACCGTACATCCGTACGATGATGTGGCAGATTTTGGTTGGCAGTTGAGGTCGAATGGTATCTTGACACGTGGCATTGTTTGGTCAAATGATTGGGTGCCACGTGGCCCAATCATGGGCTGCCACGTGGCACCCCAGTATTTGCTAATGGTTTGCTTGTTAAAAATTTTATGGAGTCCGTGGGGTTCGACCCTCGGACCTCCCCACCGATGTAAGCTTTGACCATGGCTTCCCTACCATCGCGCCATCCATTGGTGCTTGTTAATACTACGGGTTTCATTGTATTTAAATTACATTAAATTATGATATGGGCGCGATCGGGCTGGGGCTTAGCCCCAGCCCCCGGTCGCATGTATTCATATATATGACCGTTGGTTTATAAACGGAGCGCGCACGTGGGGTTTTTAAAAAATTGTAGCTCACGGTTCCTTTGTGTTATGCCATGTGACCTTAACCTTTGGCGCGCGGGTTTTGGTGTTCAATGGTGTTTAGCCCCTTTTGTTTATGTGCGAGGTCATATGACCCACCATATGCCCAGGTGCTAGGCGGTTAGGGGTTGGAGGCACCCTAACCATCCTACGGTTTTCACCGTTGGTGTGGTTGCACCCGGTGCCGAGTCTTTTATTCCTTAAATGGCGTGTGTGCTGGGTTCATGCAACAAGGGTGCATTTTGGCGAACCAGTTTCAGCATGGTTGAAGGAGGAAAATGGAGGAGGCCTAACTTCTTCATCTTTTGGCCAATTGAGGTGTCGTAAAAGCCCATCTAGGGGTTTTTGGACGTCCTGGATCCATTGGTGCTATTATCAAGGCCATTTGAAGACTTCTTCTGCAATTTTTTCACCATTGAAGTTTCAGGAAGCTTTAGGGAGCTTTAAGCCCTCATTGATCGAGGACATGGTTTGGTGAGCCTATGTTTGTTTTCTGTGATTGAATAATAATTTTTGGCTAATTAATATGCTCTGAACACATTGGGACAGGTTTCATAGGCTGTTGAGGACTTTTACAGGTATTTTTTCCAAAGAGAAGCTCAGGGAAGCTTATGGCCACATGTAGAAGAGGTCATGCTCGGATGAGCCATGATCCGTTTTCAGAGTTCTATTAGTCATTTTTGGGGTTTTTATGTGTTCTGATCTCAATGGTACAGTCTATTTTTCCATTGGAGTTGAGCATCAGCTTGTAAAAGAAATTGTGAAAAATTAATCCCAGAGAGCCAAATCCATTGATGGAGGCTCAAGGAGATGTAGCCCGGAGGGGGGTGAACTCCTTTATCAACTTGTTCTTGTTGTGAGTTTGATGGTTTATTTGATGCAAGTTGTGTTGATGTGTATTTGTTTAAAGTAAATATTTAACCATCTAAAAGAACAATTCCTCACACATAAACATTTACAAGAAGATGCATGAACTTAACACATAATTTTATCTTGCATATTTATACACATGAAGCAAGGTCCTGTAAAGTTTATT
>ML780396.1:242465-283291 GCA_009831015.1 Picea engelmannii
CTCAAAGAGGCGGTAAAGGTGAATGTTCAAGGTATAATTCCACTTATCATTCAGTTGCTTTTGATTATGTTAAGCATGATAAATTTGTATGTAAAAATGGAAGAAAGAATCCATGTACATATTGTGGTTTATATAACCATCATATTTCAAAATGTGGTTTTATATTGTCGTCATCACCGCTTACCTCTAAACCCCTAAAATCAAAAAACAAAAAAAAAAAGTCTCTTGTTGTCGTAACGATGGGGCCGTTACATATGTTATTAGAGCTGGTTCAACTCGCGACTAGGGATTTCTACAGATTTCGTTGATATGATTTGATTATAATGTTGCTAATTGAGTTGACTTGTATGCATGCAAGTAATCATGGTTAGAGGACGTCACGGAGGAAGATGACGGGGTGCTAGGGGAGGAGGCACGATGCCTCTAGTAGAATCCACGCCTGAGGGGTCTAACCCCTAGGGAGACGAACAGGTTGTCGGGTAGGAGCAAATAGCAGTTGGTGATGTGTTCGGAATGATGAGATCTTTTCAATGCATGTCTAAGGCATTGATCAGCCATTTGGATAGAGATGAGGCCAGAGTGTCGGCACCCCCTGAGGGTCCACCGCGCGCTCCGATTAGTATTGGTAGCATTCACCGTGAGCTCGAGAAGGTCAAATCTCTCGAGTTATTTGGTGCCCCGGATGGCACAGCCACCGAGTCATGGTTGGAGAATATGGTGATGTGCTTTGCACTTCATGACTATACCTCCAACATGAAGGTCTGCATGGCGGCCTTTAACTGAAATGGAGCACTCTTCTATGGTGGAAGACGCTCTTGCCATAACTGAACTTGGTCGTCGAAGACGTGTCATGGGAACTGTTCAAGGAATGGTTCTGAGAGAGGTACCTATCAGAGGAATTCATTGAGCATCAGCTCAATGAGTTCAATGCCTTACAACAGGGTGGTCGTATAGTGCCCGAGTATGATGTTGGGTATGTGGTATATTCTTTGCATGTGTGTGTGTGGGCACGTCAGATAGGACAACCGCGTCTGATGATCCCTACCACTGCGTCAGATACGACAACTGTGTGTGCGTCGGGTGCTTTCCTAGGGGGGTCCCAGGGGGGGGCAGGTATGCCCCTCCGCTGGTTACGCACAGCATTCAGCAATGGGCGGTAGCCCGGGGCAGTGCCCTGAATTTTTTTTTTGGGCAGTTTTTGCTATTTTTAGTGGATTTTACTATTTTTAGCAGAATTGTAAATTAATCTCGGATTAAGGGATTAGGGTTTTGGTATCTACGGAATACCTAAAAACATTGTATATATTGTATGGTGAATGGTGAAATTCGATATAATGAATATAAGAAAGGTTTTCCCGGTTGAGGGTTTCCAGTATAAAATCTCTGTGCACTCTATGTATGAGCCATTGATTAATTTTTGTCTTGCTTAAGAATCTATATGCATTGCTTTACTTCACAGGTTTAAAACTTACATACGAGGCAGGATTTATGGAGCTACTTCAGTATGCTCCACATCTTAACACTGAAAAACTTAAGGTCAACATGTTTGTATTCGGCCTTAATGGAATCTTACGTGCAAAGGTTAGGATTCTGATGCCTCAAACCTTGCATGATGTCGTCCAGAAGGCCCTCATAGCAAAGGAGGAGCTTATCAGTAGGGGTCAGAGCAGGAATCCAGTGGGACTAGCAGGGAAAGTGTCATTGGGTGCGTAGCAGCATCAGACACCAGCCAGAAATATGCCAAGATATCATGGCTTCTAGAAGGGATCCACATTCACTACACCTTGGCGACTGACACCTCAGCAGTGGACACCTTATTAGGGATGACAACATCAGCAACAATGTCGACCGCAACAACAACAGTTTAGGCCTGTTCAGTAGAACAGACCAGGATTCTAGGCTGGTGGGCCATCATCTTCTACTTCGGGTACCAGGAGTATTGGACCGAAGAAGGGGTGTTGGATGTGTGGGGAGCCACACTACCAACGCGACTACCTGGTTGAGAGGACTAGAGAGTCCGGATCAGCTGGATAGACTACCATGGGAGATATGGGCAAGGCCCATCGGATTCATGCAGTGGTGAATAACTGCCAAGAAGAGCATCAGTCGACTGTGCTCAAGACAACATGTATCGTTGTTGACCAGACCCTTATTATTTTGATAGATCTCGGTGCTACCAAGAGTTTCATTTCTGGTGCAGCACTAAAAAGGATTAAGGTAAAGGCAGTTGAACAAGACGAGTTTAGCTTTGTAGAGATGGCTTTAGGAGCCAAACAAAAGGTTGGATGAAAGGTTACGGGGTGTACCCTTAACCTGGGAGAGTTTGTCACCAGGGCCAACCTGTACATCATGATATTAGGATCTTATGATGTCGTGATTGGTATGGACTGGTTGGAATCGCATGAGATGATACTCAACTGTAAGACAAAATGGTTGAGCTTGGTCGATGATGAGGGAAAAAGATGAGTGATTGTAGGTCAGAACCAGGGAGTTTCCCTAAGGTTCATCTCTTCCTTACAGCTACAGAAGGGCATGCACAAGGGGTGTAAGATTTATACGATCCTTGCGTTAAATGAGAAGGGAGTAGTGGAAGGTCTAGAACACCTTCCGGTGGTGAGAGATTTTGCAGACGTCTTTAAGAAGGAGTTACCTAGGATGTCGCTGGAGAGGGAATTGGAGTTTACTATAGACCTAAAATCAGGGACTGAACCGATAGCTAGAATGCCTTATCAGATGTTGACCCCAGAGTTACAGGAGTTGAGAATGCAACTGAAGGAGTTGTTGGACCTAGAACTGATACGTCCAAGTGTGTCACCTTGGGGTGCACCGATTATTTTCATACGAAAGAAGGATGGGTCATGGAGGCTTTGCATTGACTACCGTCAATTGAACAAGGCCACGATCAAGAATTAATATCTGTTGTCGAGGATTGACGATCTGTTCGATCAAATGAAGGGTGATATGGTGTTCTCAAATATTGATTTGTGATCAGGGTATCACCAGTTATGGATCAAGGAGCATGATGTCCCTAATACCACCTTTAAGACAAGGTTTGGACATTACAATTTTATTGTTTTACCATTTGGACTGACAAACACCTCAGGGGTATTTATGAATTTGATGAACAGGGTGTTCCACACGAGTATTTGGGCAAGTTCGTCCAAGTATTCATTGATGATATTTTGATTTACTCTCGGATGATGGAGGAGCATGATGAGCACTTATGCTTGGTACTACAGTGTTTGCGAGAGCACAAATTGTATGGGAAGTTTTCCAAATGATCATTTTATCAATCGAATATTCACTACTTAGGGCATGTCATATCCGGCGAAGGCATCGTCATGGATCCAGCCAAGGTCGAGGATATTATGGAATGGCATGTGCCGATGAACATCATGGAAGTACGTAGATTCATGGGTCTAGTAGGATACTATCGACGGTTCGTTGAGGGATTTTCGAAGATAGCAAATCCGATCACAAAATTGCAGAAGAAAAATAAGAAGTTTGTTTGGACCGAGAAATGCGCGGAAGTATATCAGAGGCTCAAGGAGTTTTTAACAATAGCACCAATACTAAGGGTCCCTGACATGGATGCAGACTTCCTGGTATGCACTGGCGCATCCAAGGAAGGCTTAGGTGGAGTCTTGATGCAAGATAGTTGAGTGATCGCTTACATCTCGAGGAAATTGAGAAGGCATGAGGAGAACTATGCGATACGATTTGGAGTTGTTAGACATCGTTTATGCCTTGAAGGTTTGGATACACTACCTTGTTGGATGAAAATTTGAACTAAAGACTGACCACTGTGGACTACAACACATCTTTACGCAAAGTGACATGAACACGCGACAACGACGTTGGTCGGAATTGCTTAGCGAGTACGAATTTGAGATTACTTACATAAAAGGAACAGTGAACCAAGTGGAATATGCATTAAGTCGGAGACCACACATATTTTTGGTGTTGCCTCTTCAGACTAATCTACGTGAAAGGGTTCTAAATTCATAGCGTGACCATGACTGGTACAAGGAGGTCAAGGGTTTTATCGGACAAAACACGATGATGGTACCAAGATTTGAAGGATTTATGTTTGATGACGATGGTTTATTGAGGTTTAAAAATCAGATTTACATACTACCAAACGACGAGTCGAGATCTTGATCCTAAGTGAGGCTCATAGAGCAATTTACATGGCTCACCCAGGAGTCGTGAAGATGAGGGCATGCCTTAAGACCTTATTCTTCTGGAAGGGAATGAAGGTAGACATAGTCAACTATGTACCCAAATGTCTAGAATGTTAGTAGGTAAAGGCTGAACACAGACACCCAGTAGGATTACTACAGCCAAACGCTATTCTGGAATCGAAATGGGATGTTATTTCGATGGATTTTATTGTGGGATTGCCACTGACGGCAAGGAGACATGACTCAATTTTCATAGGAGTAGACACTTTGACAAAGGGTGCTCACTTTATTCCTGTGTGTACAATTTATCAGGCACTCGACATAGATAGAGTTTCCATTAGTGATATTGTGAGGCTGCATGGCATGCCTAAGAGGATTATATCCAATCGTGGATCGGTGTTTACTGGACGATTTTGGATGAGTTTCCAAGAGGCCTTGGGAACCCAGCTTAAATTCAGTACTATGTATCACTCATAGACTAAAAGACAGACCAAATGAACGAACCATACCTTGGAAGACATGTTGTGCATGTACGTAATGGACCAACAAAAGCATTGGGAAGAATTCTTGCCACTGGTGGAATTCGCATATAACAACAGTTACCAGAGCACCATTAAGATGGCACCTTTCGAGTTTCTTTATGGGAGACCATGTGAGATGCCTTTGAGTTGGGATCAGCTTAAGGATAGGGTCCTGGTTGGACCTGAAGTGATCCAAGAAATGGAAGAGAAAATGCAAACAATAATACAAAGGATTAAAGAAGCGTAGGATCGGTAGAAGAGTTATACTGATGCACATCGTGTCAACCGTAGTTACAAGGTCTTCGATCAAGTCTTCTTGCGGGTTAAACCACATAAGAGTTCAATGAATTTTGGAAAGGGAGCTAAGATCTCTCCTAGGCTCATGGGACCTTTCGAGATTGTGGAGAGAAAGGGGCCTGTGGCCTATCAACTAGCCTTGCCTAATTCTTTGAGGCATATGCATAATGTTTTTCATGTATCTATTTTGAGACATTAAATTAGTGATCCTACACATGTTATTGACATGAGTTCCTTGCAGGTATCGGATGAGGGGGCGCTCACGACTAAGTCGATCTACATCTTGGATCATCGCATTCAACAGCTACAGTGTTGAACGGTAGAGCATTTCAAGGTCCAGTGGGATAGCTATAGTCTACACTCGACTACCTGGGAGGACGCATATGAGATGCGCCAACAGTTTTCATTTTTGTTTGATAGATAGGCTTATGATACTATGGTACACTTTATTCGGAATTTATACTGTGAAACTTTGGGATGAAGTTTAGACCAAGAGGGGGTGTATGTAACATCCCTCTCTTGCATGTTGAGCGAACTTATTCTTTGAGGACACTTGCTCGCAAGTGATCCAGATTTTATGCTATTAAAACATTGATTTTGATTATGAGGCGTTATGGATTGATGACATGTTGTTTTACTGCATTGACATAGACAGGTGTTATTGACTCATTTTTACTGAGTGTGTAGGATCTTGGACCTAGAGGATGCAGAGGCATCAATGGAACCCCTTGGACTCGGGATCGAGTCGAGGAGTGTACCTTTGGGGTTTGATTGTTTTATATGTGATATTAGTGCATCTGATTAGATGATATGATATGGATATATTATGACATGATTTGTTGATGATGCAGCCTAACGATATCTTTCCAACCAGACTCACATGTGGAGTAAAGGGGTCATGCACGACTAAAAGAGAGGTTGAGGGAGAGGTGTGGATAGTAGCCTTGCCACAGCCTACTATAACTCTCGTCATGGCTCAAATTGTAGGTTAACAGTTACCTAGTTCGAGAGGACCCACGATGTTGTGAGGGCAGACTGCGACAGTCACTCACGATGATTCTAAAGGGCGTGCAATAAGGCGGGGACCTTATTCCTTAGGGCCCTTAGTCTCCCACAAGTTCACCTGGCAGAGTATTGACTCCAGGGTTTTTTATGTCTACCAAGTCAGTCAAGAGGCAAGTGGCACCCTTGGAGCACGTGGTGTGTCCTGAAGGGCACGTCACACAAGAAAAATGGAAGGAATCAAGTGGCACCCTTGGAGCATGTAGTGCGTCCTAAAGGGCACATCGCGCAAGGGAACAAATGATGCGAGTGGCACCCTTGGAGCACCTAGTGCGTCCTCAAGGGCACGTCGCATTGTTAATGATAATTGAATGAACCTAGATGGCCTTAGGATGAATAACATGATAAGAAATTTTTAAAACAATTTCCCTAATAAAATGTCACCCATCACGAAAATTTGAGGTCTAGGTCTAAATTATGCTAGTGGTAAAATTTTATCTATTTTTTAAAAAATAAATAAAAATAATATATATATAGATAATAAAAATAATATATATATATATATATATATATATAATAAAAATAAAATAAATAATAAATATAATCTTCGTTAAATCTTGTAACAAGAAAGGAGTAAGCAATTTAATTGATTCATAAAAATCTGTTGGAATAAAATTTAAAAAAGGGAATTAATTGTTTTATTATTTTATGATAATTTAAATTTTATTAATTAAAAAGGGAAAAGGGAAAAAGTTAATTTATACACCTGTCAATTTGAGTTCTAAATGAAAAGGGGAAAGAGGGAAATCTAAAATATTTAGGAAACTAGGAAAAGCAGGAAACATAAAAAGAAAAGGGAAACACAAGGGGAAAAGCAGAAAGTCAAACTTAGTAAGGGTATCTAGCATTTAAGAGCTTTCTAATTTAAACTGAACTAGCAATTTAATAATGGGGAAAGTCATTAAAACCTGTAAGAGAATTTGGGGACACCTAGGAGCGATTCTAGGAGTGAATCTAGGTGGGTGAGGGTAATAAGGATAATTAATTAATTAAAGAAATTAATTTATGGAGGAATGAAGGGCATGGGTTACACTTGTACGGGGAGGAATTTTTAGGATTTAATTTTTAAAAAAAATTAATTAAATGAGATTTTAGGCAAGTAAGGGACTTTGAAACTCTATATAATGAAGGGAGGATAAGGATGATGTATCTCTTCTATTTGCATAATGTTACGCTACAGAAATCTATACTTGATTGACTTAGCTTGTAGGAGTTGGGACACCCAGCTCAGTGAGGAGTGGTAGCTCAGCCTTGCAAGGGGAGCTGGGAGCTAGTTGAATCTCTGATAGTGTGCATGGCCCCTTTGCAGCTTGGGGGGATAAAGGGAAGAATATTACCCTTGGCGTTTTTTGGGAGGTACCGGTTAAGTCTCATCGGTCGACAAGCGGGAGTTGCACAGACCGCACGGGACATCAACTCAGAGCGGGCGATTGGGCAACGATACACCTTCTTTATTCTGCATGGTAGAATGTTAGTATGAATTATGTTTTCATTTATGTATGCTTATATCAAGTAAAGAATATGTTATTAATAGCGTTCTAGTTGATGACTAGATTTCCCATAGCCTTAGTTGGATGATTAATTGATTTCTCGTGGCCTTCGAGTCCCGGCATGTCTTGATTGTCCTATGGTTTTGATTGTGTTGATTTTGGTCTACCTTGTTTTCCTCCCTAGCTCATCAGTCTACGCATGAGCAGTCTATCAGGAGCTTGATCTATGATCATCTTTTCGATGTTAACAGACCTATGGATCTCAACGCCCTACTTTTTTGTGCGTGGGTGATGGGTGAAGGATGTTCCTGTCAACCGTCCACCCTTGATGTCGATCCTTGGATGATGGTTCACCTTTCGCCCCGATGCATTTATTTAACCCTGCAATGTGATTGTTGGTGAAGTTTATCCTTAAACTTGGCATGCTTATATCTTGTCATTATCTCATTTTTACCCCATTGTTATATCTTGATGGATTGGTTTCGACCGTGCATTTGTTATTCTTGGACAGTTTATAACTCTGCGTTTTGTATTGATGGACAAATTTTAACCTTGCAATTTATTATTGGATAAAGTATAATCTATGTAGGATTGGTGTCTTGGTAATGTAAAGGATTTAATCTTAGTCTACATTGTTTTTTATAAATTGGTATCTGGATTGTAGAAGATTTAGTTTCACTCTGCGTCTTTTTTTGGGGCATCGGGGAAATAGAAAAACTCTTTAATCTCTAAGTCTGTGTTTATAATTGGTACACTAGAATTGGATATGTTTGTGTTATTTATTAGTCTCAGTTGGTTGGTGTCTTAGTCATGGACAAACAAATTAATTTCCTGTCTACATTTTTTGGGATCCTGGAAAATGAAAAACAAAAAACAAAACATCCTTGTTATCTTGGACTACAATTTTCATGCTTGAATTCAATGAAAAACATTTATTTTATATCCTTGTCTATGTTGTGGGGTAACCCAGGAAAATGAGCATGGTTTTATAACTCCTTGTTGTTACCATGATTATAATTCCTTTCATCCTGTGTTTTGCTTGAATTATAACTTTGTGTCCCTACTGTTGCCACGGTTCATCACCGTGAATTTAATACTCAGACTTTTATTCCCACTATTTGACTGTCACGGATTTTCTTATCTTACACAGGATTTTTTTTTTTAACAGACTTAACACCCACGATTAGTAGATCCCAACCATTTTCCGAGTGGTTGTTAATGCCCGCGATTTTTGCTTGAAAACGTGGACTGTGATGCTGTGTAAATCACCCACGATTTATCCCTTTAAATCATAACTTTACTTTCTAGAATGACCATGTTTTTTATAATTAGAAATAGAAATTGCCTACGAATTTAGCCATTAAATCATAAATTTACTTGTTGTGAATCGGCCACTTTTGCCTTTAAAAACTTGTCTACGTTTTCCTATTTAAGGCCCACGAATTTTCCATTCAATGCAAGGCTGAGGTTGTTGTAAATGCCCACGGTTTTTCCCAACAAAGATTGACTATAATTTCAGTAGCACCCACGATTTTTGTTGTTAAACTTTTGACTGTGTTCTGCCTTAATTGACCACGAAATTTCCATGATTTAGATGACTTCTTTTCCTATTATCCACCCCGAATTCACCACCAATTGTGGGTTGCATTTGCGGTTGAAAGGCCTCAAGTTTGCCTCAATTGTTGACTTCCCCTTTAACCTGGAAACGACAATAATGGCTACAACGATGTCTTGGGTCCATTAATTTCCTTGTTATTGCTAGATTCATTGTTATGTGTTAGTCGTATTTAACGCCAGAACAATTGCTATTGCAAGGTTAATGGTCAGTTGTTTCCTTTTGCTATTAATTGCCATGTTAATTTCAATACTAAATTCTATAGTACTTTCCTTATTAATAGCTAGAACAATTGCTACAACAATGTTAATGGTCAGCAGATTCATTCTTATTGATTAAATGTCACAGTGAGTTAAATGGTTAACAGTTAGGTAAATCGTCGGGTTATTGCTAAATTAATTGTTATGTTATTCATTATGTTAATTTCCTTGTTAACTTCTATATTAATTGTTACATAACTGCTATGTTATTTTCCTTGATAAAATGCTATAGTGATGTTAATAGTAAGCAGTTTCCTTCTCAAAGATAGTAGAGAGCTAGCATTGTTAGTTCGATCAGTATAACTAGACTACATGTTGAGATTTATTTATTCATAAGTGTTATAACGACAGCATTCTACCTTAAGATTGTCAATTTTGTTATTTAAGTTAACGACTAGTTGTAACTTAGACGTGCCCCGTCTAGAATGGCAACTCATGTTAAAATAGATTGTAATCATTGGCTAGTTAGATTGGGGGATTGGTTGGGTCATGGAGGATGTCAGAATTTTGTCTTTTGTCATCCCTTGTCTTCGTTCTGGCGCTTCCTCAACCTGTGGTTGGGGTATGGGTGTGGTTTCTTCTCAGTATTCAGTTCCTAGCAGGTCAGATTACCTAGATCCCTTGGTCCATATAGGATGTGTTGCGCCAAGGCTGTTGACGCATCTATCACCTAGGAACAACATGATTCCTGATGAGGGGATCATGGTGCGTCCTGGGGGATAGCGGCGAACGATATCTTAGCTAGAGTAGGTGCTAGAGTAGGTGCTTTTGTGTGAGTGCTGACGAGCATGCAAGTTTCTCTTAGCGCAAGGGTCGAATGACTTTAGGCGTTAGGTCCATGCGCCTTGAGGTTCTAGTCTTGTTCATCTAGGTCGTGATGTCGGGATGGGGATGTTGTCCCTTAGCTTATAGGCATGGTCATGTTTGTGTCAGAAGGGGAGTTGTCATCCTTGTTATTTGTGCATGTTATGCTAGTTGTCTTGAGCCTGTGTGTGGTGTCTTAGTAACCTGTTGTCTGGACTACGTGTTTTCATTTGTCGTCAATGGTGTGGTTAAACCATTGTCATCATCGCCTCTTGCCTCTTAACCCCTAAAAACAAAAACAAAAACAAAAATTCGCTTGTTGTCGTAACGATGGGGCCATTACAAAGTGTGGGATAAAGTGATCCTTCACCCCATCTAGAATAATCCTCTAAAATTTGGCCTCCTTGACCTCATGCAAATCCAAAGCAACAAGAACTGTTCTGGGAGCCACAACAACAAAACTAACATAGTTCCAAATCTTGTTCTCCTTGATTAAAACTAATATCCAAACCTTCCACTACAAATAGTTGGAAATTTCATCCAATTGATCCTCATATCTAATACATGCAACCATATTCCCTATCACAGCTCAAGGAAAACAACAAAAAATTCCCCCCTTCAACCTTGCCCCAAAATTTCATTATTCACTGTCACTCAGAGTCGAAGCTCTGATACCATGTTCATTTTAATGAAAAAAATCATCAAGCTAACATTTTGTCATACACTTAGTGATCTGAAAATAGTGGGCTGACTTGTTTTGCTATGCAAGCACCCTCTACTTCATTAAAATAAAACTTTTCAGGACCTTTCTCAATGTGTTAAAATATGCAAGATAAATTATATGCCAAGTTTATGCATCTTCTTGTAAATGTTCATGTGTGAGGAAAATTTTCCTTTAAATGGTTAAATATATATTTTAAATCAATACACAGCAAATATAACTTGCAGCAAATAAACCATCAAATTCATGACAATAACAAGATGATAAAGGAGTTCACCCCTCTCTGGGATACATCTCCTTAAGCCTCCTTCAATGGACTTGGCTCTCTGGGATTAATTTGTCAAAGATTATTTTACAATATGCTACTCAACTCCAATGGAAATACTGACTGTACCATTGGGTTCAGAATACATAAAAACCCCAAAAATGACTAATAAAACTTTGAAAATGGATCGTGGCTCATCCGGTCATGACCTCTTCTACATGTGGCCTTAAGTTTCCCTGAGCTTCTTTGTGGAAAAAACACCTGTAAATGTCCTCAAATGGATCTGAAACCTATCCCAAATTGTTCATAGAATAATAATTAGCCAAAAATGAGTATTCAATCACAGAAAACAAACATGGGCTCATCTGAGCATGACCTCAATCAATGAGGACTTCAAGCTCCCTAGAGCTTCCTGAAACTTCAATGGTGAAAAACCTGCAAAATAAGTCTTCAAATGGCTTTGCAAATAGTGCCAATGGATTCAGAACGTCCAAAAACCCCTAGCTGGGTTTTTTCGACACCTCTTTTGGCCAAAAGATGAAGAAGTTAGGCCTACTGCCATTTTCCTCCTTCAAGCTTGTTGTCTCTGGTTCGCCAAAATGCACCTCCGTGTGGCCAACCTAGCACACACGCAAAAACTCGTGCTAAAACCTAACACCGGTGCATAACCGTAAAATAGGAAAAAATGTAGGATGCTTATGGGCGCGCCCAACACCTAACCGCCAAGACCATGGGCATATGGTCTTCCATACGACCACGTGCACATACGAAAAGGGCCAAGATTTTAAGCCAATAACAAAGCGACAAATGTTGGGCGGATGGTGTGTTATAAGAGTTTTAAAAAAAATTCCAAACCCGCACGTGCAAGGTGTAACCACCAGTCATATGTGTGAATCATCGAAACTGCGGACTGGGCCTAAGCCCCAGCCCGACCCCCCGTGCCAACCATAAATCAATATAAATTTTAATACATATAAACTCAAATATATGTCAAGGAACAAAGTATGGTGCGTCGGTTGGGAAACCATTTCCAAAGCTTTGCATGCACATGGAGGTTGTGGGGTCAATTCTGGTGGACTCCATAAAAATTTTAAACAGCCAACAAATAACAGGGTGCCACGTGGTAGCCCATGACTAGGCCACGTGGCACCAAACCACTTGCCATGATAATTCCACGTGTCCACCAATGATTCGTCCAAACTGTCAACTCAGCACATGCCACATGTCATACGACCCTACCAATTCATCCCTTCCATGTGTCATATGGCTCTTCCACGTCATCGTATGGACATGCCACGTTAGCATCCGTACGGACTGTACAGACTATACAGTCAGCGCATTTTTTTTACTTATTTGACGATTCGAACAGAACGCGATATCTCTCTCATTTGACATTCGTTTGAACCCAAACGAGTTGCGTTGGGTTCACGACGATGAGGGCTACGTACTCGTTCAATTTGAGGCAATTCTGAGAACTTTGATTTTTGAGCTAAATTTTGACGCCTCATCCAGATTCTGATCACGCCTTCCCACTGAAAGGATTTTGGACCCACAAAATATTATGATCATTTTTCTGAGATTTAATACTCTTCTTCTTTCAAGTTCTATCAACTTATTCTACTTGAAAAGTCTTTTTGACAATCACCTGAATACCTTGACATGCCTTGCACTGCAACTGGCTATGTTCCTCAACCACTTTTCTCTGGCTACTACTGACCCACTGTTCTCCTTATGCTTGGAATACTACCAACCTTCCCACTGAGAATCAACTCCCTCTTGTGAACTCTTTGACGTCAACACAATCCACTCTACAATGGCTGCAAAACTTCCCTACGACATCTTGTCACAAACCAATAAAACCATCAATCTTGAAAACAAATTTATACAAGACTGAAAATGATGCCAACAAAGTCTTTTAGCTCTTCAAGCAAATGGTCGCATCTTGTACTTCATCAAAGTACATGGTATTTTCCTACATCTTGGTGTACTCAAAATCAACTTACAAGCCAACAAACACCATCGACTAAACACAAGACGAAAAACATGATTGACACAACATAGTCGTCAAGGCAAGATCGACACAAGTCGAAACTCATTTGAAACATATCAACCTTCCCAATGACAAGTCAAAATTCATGATACACAATCATGTTACAATCATGAGTCATTCATGATGAACTATCACCAGTTCACTATTTACACACACACAAAAACACATGTATGTGCATAGCTATTCAACTCTCCTTCAAGTACAAACATAAGTACATAAACCCGAAACATGTGGGTACATAAGAGCTGAATATGAAAAATATATATGGCTGTAACAAGTGAACATCATACCCCTCTTTTACATCCTCCTGGCGAAGTTGTGCAACAATAAGAATGCCTTCAAATGAATTGCTTTCACATGCAACTTGCATCATACAAGTTGTGATAAACTATTGCAACTTGTCATACTCTCAACATAAATGGATACATAAGGCTGAAATGTGCATCTACAATAGAAAATGCAAGCCTTACTTGCTCAAGAAATCCAACCATTTCTTACTAAGCCAACTCAATGGTGAATTCTTCTGTTGAAAATCGTCCTCTTGTGAATCATCTTGACTCACATCGATGATGGAATCTCCTCTTCCATTCTTGCCAATCTCTTTATCCATATGCTTCTTGTGTTGTGGATGAGTGGTTGGATGCAATGTCCAACATTGGTCAATGAGATTACCCCTCTTCTGACAATGAGTGCAAATCTTTTGCATCCTCTTTTCAAGTTGTCTTTGCTTGTAAAGTTTCCTGAAAGTGGTCAATCTTTTCCAACATTTTGAAACATGATGGTTATATAAAACACAATATGTACATGGATTTTTTCTTCCATTTTTACATGCAAATTCATCATGCTTAACATAATCAAAAGAAACTGAATGATAGGTAGAATTATACCTTGAACATTCACCTTTATCGCCTCTTTGAAGAGGTGAATTTGAAGAATTACAAGCTCTCCTTTGAATACAAACAATAGTGTTCTTGTTCCCATCGCTGTCACAACTCTTTCGTTTCACACATTTGCATTCATCTTGAACACAAGCTTTGCATGCTGGAGGGATTGAACTTGCAACAAAATTTGTTCTTGAACTTTCACCTTTATAGCCTTCTTGAGGAGGTGAACTTGAAACAAAATTTGTTCTTGGAACTTTTTCCCTTGTCTCCTCAACTTTGGAATTTGCTCCATCTCTTTGTTCATATCCAAGAACACAACACTTGGGTCTCTCCTCAACAACAATAGGCTCAACAATGCCTTGTGCATGATTTCCTAACCCTTTAACTTCATAGCCCATTTTTAACAATAACTTTGACCCTATTCCTCTTGTGTGATTTTCAAAAACACCAAAGCATTCATATTGAGAGGAATTTGAAGATAAACTAACATTACATACCTCATGTTCATGCATGTACCTGGTAAGAGTTTCCTTTGCCTCATGGAGTTGAGTCTCCATCTCATGCAACTTTTCAAGAAGCTGGTCTTTCTCCTTCTTCATGGCCATCAACTGCTCTTCAAGAGAAATCCTCTCTTCTCTATATTCCCACAAATCTTGTACCATATCTCTCATGGTTGCAAACTCCTTCAACATCTCTTTGTCAAAGAACTTGGATAATGAATATGTATGAGAACTATCAATGTTTAAAGCTTCCGCCATCCTTGCAAGATATCAAACTTCAACACAAAACTTGCACAATAATACCAACAGCTAAATCTATAGCTATCAATGGCAATCACATGAGAAAAACAAACTATGCTCTGATATCACCTGATCTAAAAATAGTGGGCTGACTTGTTTTTCTATGCAAGCACCCTCTACTTCATTAAAATAAAACTTTTCAGGACCTTTCTCAATGTGTTAAAATATGCAAGATAAATTATATGCCAAGTTTATGCATCTTCTTTTAAATGTTCATGTGTGAGGAAAATTTTCCTTTAAATGGTTAAATATGTATTTTAAATCAATACACAGCAAATATAACTTGCAGCAAATAAACCATCAAACTCATGATAATAACAAGATGATAAAGGAGTTCACCCCTCTCTGGGCTACATCTCCTTGAGCCTCCTTCAATGGACTTGGCTCTCTGGGATTAATTTGTCAAAGATTCTTTTACAAGTTGTTTCTCAACTCCAATGGAAATATTGATTGTACCATTGGGTTCAGAATACATAAAAACCCCAAAAATGACTAATAAAACTCTGAAAATGGATCATGGCATATCTGGGCATGACCTCTTCTACATGTGGCCTTAAGCTTCCCTGAGCTTCTTTGTGGCAAAAACAGCTGTAAAAGTCCTCAAATGGATCTGAAACCTATCCCAAAGTGTTCATAGCATAATAATTAGCCAAAAATGATTATTCAATCATAGAAAACAAACATGGGCTCATCTGAGCATGACCTCAATCAATGAGGGCTTCAAGCTCCCTAGAGCTTCCTAAAACTTCAATGGTGAAAAACATGCAAAAGAAGTCTTCAAATGGCTTTGAAAACAGTGCCAATGGATTCAAGTCCAAAAACCCCTAGCTGGGTTTTTTCGGCACCTCATTTGGCCAAAAGATGAAGAAGTTAGGCCTATCGTCATTTTCCTCCTTCGAGCTTGTTGTCTCTGGTTCGCCAAAACGCACCTCTGTGTGGCCAACCTAGCACACATGCAAAAACTCGTGCTAAAACCTAGCACCGGCACATAACCGTAAAACGGGCAAAAATGTAGGACACTTATGGGTGCGCCCAACCCCTAACTGCCAAGACCATGGGCATATGGTCTTCCATACGACCGTGTGTGCATACGAAAAGGGCCAAGATTTTAAGCCAATAGAAAAGCGACAAATGTCGGGCGGATGGTGTGTTATAACCATTTTAAAAAAATTCCAAACCCACGCGTACAAGGTGTAACCACTGGTCATATGTGTGAATCACCGAAACTGTGGGATGGGGCTAAGCCCCAACCTGCCCCCCCGCGCCAACCATAAATTAATATAAATTTTAATACATATAAACTCATATATATGTCAAGGAACAAAGTATGGCGCACCGGTTGGGCGGCCATTGCCAAAGCGTTGCATGCATGTGGAGGTCGCGGGGTCGATTCCGGTGGACTCCATAAAAATTTTAAACAACCAACCAATAACAGGGTGCCACGTGGTAGCCCACGACTGGGACACATGGCACCAAACCACTTGCCATGATAATGCCACGTGTCCACCAATGATTCGTCCAAACTGTCAACTCAACAAATGCCACATGTCGTACGGCCCTGCCAATTCATCCCTGCCACATGTCGTATGACTCTGCCACATCATCGTATGGACATGACACGTCATCATCTGTACGGACTGTACGAACTGTACAGTCAGCACATTGTTTTTTACCTGTTTGACGATTCAAATAGAACGTGATATCTCTCTCATCTAACGTTCGTTTGAACCCAAACGAATTGCATTGGGTTCGTGACGATGAGGGATACACACCTGTTCGATTTGAGGCAATTCTAAGAAATTTGATTTTTGAGCTAAATTTTGACCCCTAGTCCAGATTCTGATCACTTAGCAACCTAGAGATAATTGTCTTGCATGAACTCTGAAATTTCTAAAACCCACATTCAAAAATTTCCATAAGAATAAATACACATTGCTAAGTAATTATGCAGTGAAAATAAACACAATGAACAACATTCATCCAACCATGAATAACTTAGAAATTTAGGCAAATGTCAGGGAAAAATCCAATGTGGGGAGATCCAATGAGACAGAGAGAGAGAGAGATTCTATTATTCAACTTCTGGAAAGTATATAACAACATCAATAACACTTTTCCAGCCAAGAGAAAAACCAATTACAACACAAAATATGTCCCACCAAAATCTGCCTCGATTTCAGTGCCAATTTCATATTGTTGTACGACCCACCCATAAATTCTGCACCTCGAAGTTTGTGCAAACAATCTACTTTGTATGGCCCAACAACAGAAAAAAAAAACCTTGAATATTGTGACCAACCTACCTCAATTTTCGTGCCCTCTTCCTCTTGTTGTACGGATTGTACGAATTTGTACAGTACGACCTCTAATAGCAGAAAATCAACCCAACACTCAAACAAAAATTCCTCCTTTGGATTTTTGCCTTAGCTCTCTTGGAAAACATGCCCTTCTTTCTGCCCTCTTTCCTCTCTCAAGCTTACTCAAAAATCTCTCAAGCTCCTTCTCTCAATGTGTCTTGAATAGTACCCAATTCATTCTTTTATAAATATGAAAATGACATTTTCCCTCCAAAGTGTCTTTTCACCTTCTCCAACCCTAAATCCAAAGGCCAAGATCTAATCTTTCATTTGCAATATCAATGGTCATGATTCATTCCCTCCAAAATCAATCACTTAAAATATTAAAGTACATTTCACTTTATTACATAAGTGCACTTTATGAAATAAAGTCACTTTAAATTTAGGAGGTACACTTTATTAAAAAGTCACTTTAATAAAGGAACCACTTTACAACTTTACAAAAACCCATTACAAAATTAAGTGCCTAGTAGTGTCAACATAAGATAACATCTCCATACAAGACAAAACATGTGGAGTACCTCTCGAGCTAAAAAGCTAACAGTAAGTGCCTACACAATGTAATTATATTTTGAAGACCAAGTACCATACTCATATTTAAACCCAATGATTTCTAATAACCCATTTTTCACATTAATTTCCTTTATCCAAGTCATTCAAAGGATGCATGGCACTTTGATCTTTCACTACAAGGAGAACACCTTCTAGCATAGGTTTTTAGTGTTACAAAATTTGGAAAAAAATTCAAAACAAACTCTATTACAACGATCTCTATTGACTACACAGGTTTTAGTGGGTTTTAATAGATGTTCCATATAACTAAAAAAAAATGGGTGGGTAGAGGTTGTAGCCGAGGTTTTTTTTCCTGGTGGTGTTATTGTCAAAACGCACCAGTGAGGTCTTGACAAACCCACCCTAGTGCATTAATATAATACACATGAATTGGTGTGTTAATATAATAAAAAGGCACCGATGCGTTAATATAATAAAAATTCCCTGTTGTGTTTACAATTATTGCACACTGATCCCTCCTTTTTTTCGTATGCAGAGAAACAATGCTCTTATAATTTCTATGCACTAGTTTTTCCTCATTTTCATATGAAGCACCGATGCATTTTAGTTTTTTTACATTCTCGTTCATTTAGTTTATAGTGAGCACCGATGCGATTAAGTTATCCTGAGACCTGGTGCATTTAATATAGCATGCACCCCGATGCTTTTGTAATTAGTACGTATCGATGTCTATTTTACCATGTGCAAGAAAGGGTCGTGAAATTTCAAATATTCAAGGTGAGATGCCAGTGCCATTATTTTTAATAAGCATCGATGCTTATATTATAGTAAAAGAACGAGTGTGTAAATGATATTTAGAGCCCCAACGTGTATAATAACAATAACGCATTAGAGCATACATTATATTTAGTGCCCCAATGTATATTTTAAGCATGAGCAATGTACACTTTTCAAACGATAAATATTATTGTACGTTATATCGTTTATGAAACGATGCATTTTCTCAATAGTTATACTAGTGCATTATTATAATTAAACTAGACGTATTTCTTTATTATGACATGCACCATTGAGTGAGTTCAAAAGAATATAGTGCACGACTATGTATATATTTTAATTAATTTTTTCTTACAAATTTGCAATTAATCATTTCAAAGTCAAATATTTTTTATAATACTATTGTTTTATATTTTTTTATTGCATTTTGATATAATGATTACATAAATGCGCTATCTAACGAATTAAATCTCTGTTATTTGTAACAATGTAAATCATCCACATATTAATTATTCAGGAACACAACATTTTACAACATTTGACAATGCAATGAAATAAGAAACTCATTTTATTATATATGAATAAGAGACCCATTGTCATAAAAAAAGAGACAAGGTAAATGTCCACAATAATCAAATTGAAACCAATATGTAATTGTAACATTTATTGGTAACATGTCCTCATGCAACTGGGACAATATGTTGAGTACATTAAACAAAATCCCTAAATTTCAAAGACAATTATTCCAAAACATACAACTTGGAGTAACATTCAATTATATTGATTGTCTTTCATTAGTTTAAATGTTTTCATCGCACGAGCTATGTGCATGCCTCATTTCTTCATCATTTGTAGACAATATTTTACTTTTTTTTAACATAATGGTTTCTTGTGTTGCTTGTTTTTTCATATCCCACCCCTTCATATTCCATCAACAAACATAGAAAATAAAAGTTAAGTATATCTACATTTATATATATAGTAGAATATACATGATTGTGTAAAGAAAAAAAACACCATAACACCAAGTATTTCATAAATAATACACATTCTTTAGAAGCCATGCCTCATGCATTCTCTCAAAATATCTTATGTTGGTTGCATTCCATACTTTGTTTCCTACATGTTTAATACGATATGACAAAGCACAATCGATATAATCATTATAAAGTTTTCTTTTTGTTTCATTAATTATAAAACAATGGAAGTTAAACAACATAGCTACTTAGAAATTGTTCAATTAAACTTTCATACTTCAACATATACTCACAACCCATACTGAAGTCAATGTTTATCAATTCATGGGTTGGATCCTCTTTGTCTGTTAGCACTTATTAGAAGACATCCATGGACAAGTGTAAATTAATTATTTAAACATAAATATCATAGAAAATATGGAATCTTAAGAAAAAATGAAAACGTAAATACTCACAAAGTTTGCGATCAACCCCTTTATTTCTTGTCTTCCTATCTTATGTGTTGAATGTGCTCTATTTATTTTTTTCTGCAAAAAAATAATTGCAAATTAGTATTTCATGCGATAATCAAATTCGATATACATGAAAGAATAAATAAATGATTACATACCTCTTATGCACATTGTAGTTGAGATGACTCCTCTTACAACACAATTATGTTCATTTCTTTTACCATCTTCTTCTACACGCTTTTGGACATCCCTATCGTCATGTCTTGTTTTTTCCCTTGTTTATCCCTTTGAATTTTGAAAATCTCCTTGAAAACAAAACTAGGAATCATCACATAAAAAATTGCATAATTTAAAAAAAAATCAAATCCCAATGAGTATAGTAACTTAATACACACAGAGGTATCAACCATATTTATATGCACATGAGCATGAACCATATATATATACACCGGTAAAATATAATATTGTCGTTGTGAAATTGAAAATGTTTTACAAAGTTTTGTATTCAGTCTATGGTTTATGAATTATGAAAACATGGATTCCTAAGTATTGGTTATTACACGTTGTCGACTTGTGAACAAATTTAAAACATGGTGGTTTCCATATAAAAAACAATATTTTTTCCATTTTATACTCAATGGTGTGCTTTGTAAAAAAATGCACACCGCGACCACATATTTTTTTTAATATTGTTTATATTTTAAATTAAGTGGTGCTATTGACATGCAAATACACACTGATGCACTTACTATGTACAAAGCGCATTGTTAGTCGTGAAGGAATTTAAAAAAAAAAAAATTGACAGCGGCATGACGGTTTGGGATCCAATGCAATGAGTGGTTTCATTGCAATGGATAGGAAATTACAATATATAAATAAACAAACCCTATACAAAAATTTTGCTTAAAAAATTCTTGTGAAATATAGAAAGAGAAAGCAAAAAACACTAAGGAAATTAGGGCTTCCAATTTTGAAGTTAACTATGAAACCATTTTTTTTGTTTGGGAATGCACTTAAAATTGTTTGAATCAAATAGGGAAGTAATTAAGATGATTAATAGAATGAAATCACATACTTGAAATTTCTCCTCTACAAATTTCTATGTGATGTACAGTAACCTCCCTTGAATTTGGCTCTTAAAAAAAAATCCACCACTCCAAAGTCTTTGTTGCAAAAATCTCCCTTATAAATTTTGGAAAAGAAATAAAAAAATGAACAAGGTTTTACTTTATAAACACAAAAATGGAAATTCCTACTCATGTTTTTGTTGTATATTTCCGCACATTGATGATAAATGTGCGAGCAAATTTTTTTTCGAAACTTACATTTTCGTTGTGCTATATAATGAGTAGCACATCAGAGTGTGTTTGTATAATGCACCGATTTATTTTTGTAATAAATTTCAATGCACTTATATTAAGTATGTGTTATAATAGAGGCTAGTCTTTGATTATTTGATCAAATAAACGCATCGGTCTGTTTGATTTATCCATATGCACGGGTGCGTCTTTATATGATGAAGCACACAGTTAAGTTATAAAAGTTATTTCAAATTAGTTTTGAAGTTAGATTGTTCTATGCTTCCCAAAATGACGTGTTTGTCTCAAATGTAGGAGAAAATGAATTATAATATCAAATAGCCAATTATTCAGATTCCAACTCATTCCATGTCGTTGGAAGTCCTTCAAGTTATTTCACACTAATTGCAGTACATCTATATTTTATTGATAACTCATTTATATCATTGAATTTATGTTATGTATGTAGGTGCAGTTGAATAATTATTCATTGATTTTTTCATAATCAAGATTCAAGTTCGAGTTCATATGCTCAAGATATTCTAGTAGTCCCAAAATTCTGCAAGCTCTTATAAGAAGTAAGATACCGCAAGAAGATGTTTAATGAAAATGGACAACTTCTTTACCCTACCAATTGTAACATGTCATCTTCCAACAAACAAATTGGTTCAATGGTATTACACCATGAATTGGATCTCTTTTATCTAGACAACCTCATAGGGTGTAAGAAAAATATGATTGAGTAATTGTATTTTTTTATTTTTAATGGAACTAATGTAAATGTATTTCTTAATTTGACATTTGTTTTATAGAATGGTTGGTTACATGATTATTATTGGGAAAACAATTTCCATGCTTCTAATAAGTATTTTGTGTAATGTTTGAACATATTAAATGCATTGTGTTACTAATATTATCGATGTAATGTTCAATATTTTTACAATCAGGATTCTAATGACAAGCAACATGTCCACCATATACCGTTGCACCCCACTATGATGTTAAGTCCTGAGTGTTGGGTTCTTTTTTCCACTTGGGTGAGAAAAAAGAGGTCCCTTAAATATATAGTTAAGTTGGAAATACAACACAATAGTCTGTTAGTTGATTAGTGGCTCAACTAAGTAGAAAACAAGAAGTAAACAACAAAGAAATGGAACTAAAATAAGCATGTAACAACTAAAATTGATGCAAGAAAGAGATAGAATGAATAGCTACCAAATGAGATTGATATTCAAATTGATAACACATTAGAGAAATATGGGAACTTATGATTCCCCTCTTCCTCCTTAGGAAGGCTCTTGAGTCCCCAAATACAAAGCTTTATCTCTTTTAACAATGGTTGAAAATGAAAATACAATGGTGAAGAATTCATAGTTGAAATTCTCAAGAGGAGAGAGGTGAAACACTTCCTATGGATGCTTAAAAAGTTATAGGAGAAAGATGTATTCTCAAAGACAAATTGAACAACATAACAATACTCAAATTTCTTCTTCTTCTTTGCATACAATGAAACTTTATTTATAGGATGATGGCAAGCGTTTTCCATACTAGCTTCCAATGTGAATGGGAGGCTTTTGGAGATACCTCTCATGCCTTTCAGTGATCCCAAGGAGGAATTTGGAGGCAATTTTGGGTATGGGGGAGATCCACTCCATCCCATAAGTGGTTGAGGCCCGACCAAAATCATCAATGTGTCATTTTCACATCCGTGTGGATTTTCTTCCTGTTAGTCTTGCAGATCACACACTTTGTGTGTTGTATGTTGTGTTAACCTGAGAGGATGTGCATGCGTCGATTGTGCTTAATACGTGTGGAACTTCAAAACCACTTTTGCATAGTTTTTTTCTTATTTTTTCAAACTAAGTGTAATCCTTCTATAATCATTGGGAGTATGTTGTGCTTGTGTTGACTTTTTCTTCATCCATTGTCTGTGTTTTTTGTGAGCAATTTTTTGGTGATAAAAAATGCCCCCTGATTTGTGAGGTTAGGACCATATGTATAGCTGAAATCCATCATCATTTATTTTGGTGATGACGTAATTGTATAGAATCGAGAGATAAATTTGTAGTGAGGGACGATGAGAGCACTCTGTTGGAGGGAGAGGGGACAAAAATATTTGTAGCAGGTATTCTCCAAAAAATAAATAATTGTGTACAAATGAGACAGGTATGCCCCATGATCGTGTCATGAAACCATAAATCGATAAAAATAACTGAAATTGTTGTGATGAAGTAGATATATGTAGTTCCCTCAGGGGCGTCGAAAACAATAAATGACAATTCTGACAACTGAACTAGATATAAATCGAGTGGTGAATGACTCAGAGGCATTGATGGCCTATAAAATTTAGAGGTATTTGGTTTGTACTGAAAACTGCAGTGGTCGCATAGTAATATCCAACATAACATGAAACTGTTTTGGAGTCAAATGTTATGGGGATCAATGACATCAAAAAGAAATGATGACTCTTGTTGTGCCATCTAAGACTATTCATTAATGTTGGGATGAGAGCCAAAACACTGCCACGTTCTTGGAACCTTGTGTTGATGTCGATAGGGAAGAGGGAGTGACTGCAAGAAGCTAGGGGCTTCTTGACATCGACTGCTCAAAATGGTGTCAGACATTGTATTGGTAAAGGTGAATAGGATGATAATCATGAACGTTGTTTGGAATATAGGGAATTTATTAACTTCCCTTGGTTGGGGGGTGTTGATGGATGGAAACAACTGTAAAACACGATATGATGTCAGGGGGACGACAAGATATGGGATAAATGATGTGCTGAATGGGTGAGACTGTAGGGAGATGTAGTATAGGTACACATATTGGGTATGGTTTTCTGCAATGGATAGGAATTTGGCCATGGTAAAAATATATTACAGAGGTGGAGATGAAAGTGAAATTTTCCAACCAAGGGTGACATGGGTTGTTGTGTTCCAAGGAAAAAACGACGTCGGTTGCGACAACCAAAATCTATTGTACTTGCTGGAATAGAAAGATGCTTTATATAGTTAACAAATGAATAAATAATGGAGTTTAAAGTACATGGATAGAAATGAGTTCCTCGTTGGGGTATATCTTTGCCAAAAAGGGCATAAGTAGGGACTGGTGGTGGGTGGGGGCCCCATTGGTTAGGTTTTGTACCAGGTAGATGAATGGAAGATGAACTTGTGGATGGGTAATTGATGTTGGATGATATGGAGGGTTAATTATAATGTGGAGGTGCATTTAATGTAACCAAGAACATGATGTGGGAGTACATAATGGGGTGGTTATCATGATGATGATGATGAAGTATGAAGTTCTTACTCTGGGGCCTAACATTACCAGGACTCTCGATCCTAATGGATAGAAAAACATGAGTGCCAATATTCCATGGGGTAAATATATGTGGGACAACTCATGGAGGTGATAATAATACCAGTTGAGAGTACCTTAATGCAATGTAGGTGATGGTACTGTAGATCCGGGTGTGGGTATCCTAAGAATAAATGTCAAGGGGTGTAACTGGGATATGCAAATGCTTGCAGAGGGCATGGGTGCATGCCAATTTCGAACATATACCTGAAGGGGCCATAGGGTGGCCAATACTAAATGGGTTGTATATTTTTGTATCAAGTACCTGCACACACAAAAATCAAATACCCGAAGTGAAAAATATATGATAATAAAACATAGACAACATTTGCAATATAATGAAATGTGGAGAGGTAATGCGTACCTATGCCCAGGGTGTCAAAAGGGGTCCCCGGGGCTCCAGATTGAAATGAGTATCCGAGAGTACAGATTGTGCATAGCTATGGATGAAGTTAACCCGTATTCCCTCTAAAACACCAACTATTCTATTTGGAAAATGGTAGTGATCAATAAAAATACCCCCCCATGGTTTTCTGTGAAGAATGAACATCTTATGCTGGCTCTTATAGAAGACAAGCAAAGAGAACGAATTTCTACCTCCAACCATTGATTGATGAATTTAAGAAATTATGGAAAGTGATAAATGTATATGATGTATCGAGACCCATACTAATGGAGAGGTATTTTATGTTGTATGGAATATGTATGTGCACCATGCATGATTATCTAGGACTAGGAGTTTTCTTTGGTAGGCATGTTGATTGATTTGTTTATATCTATAATGTTATTTGACATACTTCATTTGGTGCAACTATATTTTTGACACTGACATGTTATGTATATGATAACATCACATGTATTGTAACAAAAAGATATCACAGATGTAAATGGTGTGGACCTTCTATAAAGGCTAGGAGGTCCAACCACATATGAAATCTAGTGTATGATTGTTGGAGGGTATTCCTCCAAGAAGACTACCCTTACAGAAGATTTTTATCTACTTTCAATGGTAAACTAGAGAGAACACGTAGACCTCAAATAATGACACTGACATATTGGATTAGGGTATATGACACAAAGAAGGAGAATAAAATGATTGAATTGTTTGTTTCAAATGGGGAACCTATGTTCAATGATCTTGTATTTTTTGATACTTATGTTGAGAAAATTCCCATTGGGATGAAAATAAAATCTTTATTTTATGAGCTTCCATATTGGAATCATCTTAAGATAGGACACTTACAAGATCCCATGCATATATTAAAAAAAAAAATCATCTTCTTTATAGAGGAACATATCATCGAATAAAAGAGACACATTCACTATTAGGAGAGATATTATTTCTTAAAATACTAAAACGAGACATTGGTCAAGAAACAAAACTAGAGGAGAGGCTAGTCCCTTTTTGTCTTTTAAATAAGGTGATGCCATATGTATTTTGAACAAAGATGATCTTTCTATGGAAAAAGATGTTATATTGGGTGTGAAGGAACCTTCTTTATATGGGTCGACTCTACAACATTGCCACACTGTAGAAGGGAATTTTTTGAGGTTCAAATCACATGACCATTTGAACCTTGTAATGGTATGTATGTTGAATACATGATTCTTCTTTTATATTGACATCAGTGAAAATATTGTATGCACCCACAATTTTATGGAAATTAATGATGTTTGTTTATATTTTGTATTGCTATTATCCTTGCTCGTTCATGGTTGTGTGAACCATGACTTCCCCCAAGACCTGTGACTTTCCATATAGAATTTATCTACATTTGTACGTTGGATCACATCAAGGGAGATTCATATGGATGGCATTCCATGGTGGCGTCGTGATATAGTTGACATTGTTTGTATGTTTGAGAAGGAACTACCCACGATTTTTATGGAATTACAAGTCAATATTCTAATTCACCTACCTCATGAGGTTGAATTAGTTGTGGTTCTCTCATGTCATTGGATGTTCTTCTTAGAGAGGTACATGATAACATTGAAGGGGTTTGTTTGACAAAGGGAAAAACCATAGGGCTCTATGGCAGAGGGGTACATAGTACATAATTTTTTCTATTATGCTAGTGATTACATCAAGCAATTTAATGACACAATAGGGGAAATCGTTTGGGATGACCATCAATATGAGGAGAAAAAGGAAGGAAAGCTACTCCAACCAAATAAAAAAGGAGCTTGGTAAAGAGTAATTCAATTATATTTTTTCAATTTAGTATAGAGAAATTGTTTACATCGAAGTTAATAATGTATATCCCATCCCATGCTATTCATTTTGAATTCTTGTATACATCAACGAATTTAGAATTGATGCCATCAATAAAAAAAATCTTTAATTTTATAATATATATTTGATCTCATCCTATTCATTTTGAATTTTTGTATACATCAGTGAATTTAGAAATTGATGTTATCAATAAATTTGTTGTTTACAATGCAAATGCAACGTGACCATGGGTCACATTATATGAAGAGAAAATAAGGAAATGGGACAGTGATAAGAAAGCATTCATATGGTTGAATGTAGAATCATGCATTTTCATGATCATTTAAAAGAAAATATGCCAAAAATATGTCCCAACAGTTGGGTGGTTGACTAGATAGAAGATAAATATGCAGCATCTAGTCGTAACCCATGTGAAGAAGATTTAGATTCACTAAACATAGGGATCGGGTGCAACAACTCTGTGATAACCTCTCTGAGTACCATGTTCTATTTATAATATTGCACATTTGAATTGTAATATGTATTATGTTTTTATTAACACTTCGATTATTAGACATATGACACCTTCCTTTGTTCACATTTTTACAAGTGCATTTGTTCCCATCTATGTGGGCATATGGACATCATTTTCATAGTATACTGATGATGGACACATCATACAATAGAGGAGAAGATAGGTTACATTGGAAAAATACAAGAGACCATGCAAGTGGACTTCTCATCATTTCAATGTGTTATTTTTTGTTGTAAGTTGTGGGATACCTTCGATTGGAGAAATGTAAAGGAAGATCATGATAGTGGGATAATATGTGTTAACTCTAAAAAAATGTGGGTTGAAATTAAGGAGCCTTATGTTTTCCCAAAACATTACAACCAAGTGTTTTTTGACCCAGACGTGTTGGATGGGGACTGGTGGTTCATATTGAGACATGATTCGATATCTAAACATCATTTTGAGAACAATAATGCTGCAATTGCAAGCGAGGAAGATATCAGGGTGATGGAAATGAATACTTATTTGTAAATGAATTTTTTGGGAATTTATATTGTGGATCTATCATTTTGTTATGGGTATCTATAATGGCCATTTATGTTTGTTTTTTCTTCATTTTGTACTTGTATTGGATATGAAAATTTAACAACCATTTACAACCACCATATTGAAAATACATTAAATAGTACAAGCATAAGATGTGGTTTTCACATATATTTTTGTCATATTTATTGTTTATTATAGAAAAAATATGTTGTATTGTATTAACATATGTTTATATTAACCTTTGAATTACTAAGGATTAATTGAGATATCCAAATTTTTATTGTTTGAAAAAAAAAAATTCAAATAAATAAATACTTACTTTAATGGAACTTCTAAGGACAATTCCAACAAAATAACTTTGTGCAACATCTATAAGTTCTTGAATCACTCTTGTGGTGTTGGAATTACCAACTTTGATAACATTCCCAACCTTAACTAATGCAACTATCATGGCCTTCACCTATTCCCCTCCATCCTTTAGTTTTATAATCATATAAACTTATAATCATTATTTTTACATTCTCCTTGAAATAAATGTCAAAATAGGAAGGACACATAAGTTCTAAAAGAGTCTTTTTCTAGAAACTAGTTAGAACTAAGGAAAATTTTAATGATCCATACTTATCTAAAAGTATAGAAATGTTTGTCAATTTTACTAATTCTTAAAATACTAATTATAAAATGTTGGGTGATATTCTTTTTTAATAGAAGATTCATAAAGTTAGTAATAGGGTAAAAAATTGTGAAACCATTTCATCGAAAGTGTATAGATCAAAATGTATTATTATTCTCTACGTTTAGAATTTTAAATTTAATTGTATAAATTTCATATATTATAATAGTTGGATAATGTAAATTAGTAAAATCTTTGTAAAAAATAGATATTAATAAAATATAATAATTGTGATTTTAGTAAACAATTATATTATAACTTTTTCTTGTAATCTTTGAATAATAAAAATTAAAAGAACAACATTATTGTTACATCATCATTATTTTTATTAGTGAGTATTTATGTTATACAGTTATTATTATAATATATCAAAAAGAGATCATTATTCAAATCACAATCATTTCACTCATCATATTTAAGTAATTTTGTTTCTAAACACATTTAATCAACATATTGTATCTCGTTGGACAACAAACAATTCACATTGTATACCAATTAAACATTATATGGACACTATAAATTTAAATAAGTGATAGATCTCAAATTTAACTTAAAAACATAGAAATTGTTAACAATGTTCATCATTAGCATACTCATAATATATTTGATAAAGCAAACAACAACAAAAACCACAACATTATATGAAAATCATAATATACATATGAATATACATGTCAAACATACATATCAGCAAAATCTGCAATATACATGTCATATATACATCTCAAGTGAAATATAAAACAATCAATATACATCTCAATAAATACCACTACTAGATAGGTCCACCACCAGAGCTAGATGCATCAATGTCTCTGCTACCAAAGGTAGAACCTATATCAATATCAACTGTGTCAGAAATAAATGTCAACAAAAGTGCAGTATCAAATGTATCTCTATCAATATCATCAAGATGTGCAGCAATACCCAATGTGAACATATTTTCCAAAGCATCAAAATATTGTGACACTGGTGGAGGAGGAGGAGGGGTGGGATAAGTGGATGATGACACATGTGGAGGATAAGGACAAGTATCAATGGATGGTGACACAAGTGGAGGAGGAGGTGGAGGATTAGTGGAATATGATGACGCATGGGGAGGAGAAGTAGGAGGAGGAGGAGGATTGAATGTGGATATAGGTTCAGACACATGTGGAGGGGAAGTAGTGGTAGAAGGAGGAGGAGGATTGGACATGGATGTAGGTTCATACACATTTGGAGGGGAAGTAGAAGGAAGAGGAGGAGGATTAGACGTATATGTAGGTTCAGAAACATGTGGAGGGGAAGCAAGAGGATCAACAGATGGTGCAGTTGACTCATGTGGAGAAGAAGTAGGAGGAGGAGGAGTACCATGTGGATAAGAAGAATGAGGAGGAGGAGGACCATGTGGATTAGATGATGTGGATGGGTCTACTGATGAGCTATATGGAGTGGGATCATGAGAATGACCCCTCAACCTCTCTCTGAGCTTGATGACACCAAAACTATTAGGCATAAAAAATGTCATCTCACAAGGCAGACTTCTCTGTATCATAAAGATATCTAGTACCCTTAATATGTCTCTAACCATTGTGGGTACCACTCTATGACTAGTCATGACACCACATAGTTGATTCTCTACCTATATCTAGACTCTTAGATATGGCATGCATGGAATGTGGGGTCTTTGTACTGGAGGATGGTCCTCTACCTCCTCCATCACCTCATCCTATTGGCGAGGCCCATCCCCAACATATGTGTCAATATATGGAAAATAATAGATAACAATAATAAGATAATTGAAACAAAATGTTACAACAGATTACATGTGCATTAAATAAGACATAAAAATATGCAACTAGATTTATCAAAACATAATGATAATATTACCTCTCTCATATGGTGGCTCAACTACTATAAATTGGATGTTTGTACATCCTTTCAATCCATCCCCACATACGAGTATTGTACAATATCAAGGACATGATTGTTTTTTCTAGCCAGTAAATCACATACATCCCTACCGATAGAATAAATTTGAAACTTGGGTTGTCCCTTCTTAGGCATCAACTACGCCCACATGTGCATAGATGCATCAAGCATATGACTATAAGGAAAGTGAGTTACTACTGGTCGAGTGGCATGAACCCTCTCAAATAATAGTGTAAATAACTTTAAAGAAAATGGGAAGAATATCCTCCCATGTAAAATAGCATGATAATGATCTAACCCACGAAAATGATCTGACCACCTAATAAATCAGGGTCTCTACATTCAACTATCTAATGAATGTATCCATAGCTAACCACAAGGAAGCTAGAACTCCACAGAGGAATGAACCTCTAGATGGACATATCTCTACACATATTCCAGTTGGGTCTCTCATGCAACACCATGTGGTAGCTTAGGGAACTGGGAAAAAGGATCCCCCCTCCTAGAAAAACCAATCATGAAATAAACATCATCTTCTGCGGGATGATACCATAGATCGAGACCGACCCTAAACCCATGTCGCCCATTATCCCAGTGACAGATAAATTGGTGTAACAAAAAAGAGTCCCCCCTAAGGGATGTACCCTCCTAATAAAAATTCAGGAGGCCAACATCCATCAAAAGGTCATGTATCAGTTGTGAAATAAGATGAGGGAAAAACACCCTCTCCCTCTCCTTGGCCTCCCACTCATGCAAAAAAGTGTGCATCTCGAACTATTATTGTTGATGTTGCTCCTCCTCTCATCATTTTCATATCTCATTCACATACAAATATTGTTAGGCACTTTAAATACAATTTATTTATATGTGTGTGTTTTATAATTTCAATATATATATAATTAATTATTTTTTCTGCATTTTTTTTTAAAGTAACCAGTGCACCTAAAATAGAACGTATGCCCCATCGTCGGTGCTCTATATTAGAAAAACAACACTGCCATGCAATTTTGTTACTAATTCACACTAGTGTGTGTGGAGTGATCCGACCAAAATTTTATACTTTTTCTTACTTTTACATTGATGATATTTAGTTAAACAGTTTGTGCACAAGGAAATCTCATCAATAATGTGTATGTGTTTCCACTCTTAACTATGACTTACAATATAACACCGATGATGATATAAAAATACTTTCATTTCATTAAAATATAAGACAAAAAGAGTACATAAAATATCTCAGCCAAATAATATAATACCAAATAATAAGGAACTTGATATGTACTTTATATATGCTTCCCTTGCAAATACAGTGGGGGATATGAATTGTAAATGATAGTTTGTGTGCAACATCTCTCCTGGACGATACACTTCTAACATATATTTATATCTTGTTGAACATACAATATTTTAGGTAGAGGAATCGACCCAACAAATGATGTTCAACAACTTAGCAGTTAGACTCGGCCTAGGTAGGAAAATCGGCTACCAAAAATCTAGAATTCAGTCACAACCGAAGAAAATCAGCCCCAACAATTACCAAGTTCTCCCAAAAATTGAACTCCTCCCTCCTTCCACCAAGAATTTTCCCCAACCAAATAGAAACTCAACCCTTGCATAAAATAAGACCCATCTCCCAAGAACTCGGCCCTATATGGGTACATTCTACCCCTAGGTGAGTGAACTTAGCCCCACAATGAGAGAGATCAATCCAACAAGTGAGATCAACCTCCAAGTGAGTAAATCGACATCCCAAAACTTAAAAAAACACAACCACAACTCATCTCGACCCTCTTATTTATGAACTAGGCCACCTCAAAAGCATTCGGCCCAAATTCAACCAAAACCTCAGCCACCAACAATAAACTCAACCATCAAGTGATAAGATCAACAACAAATGAAGCACAATGAAAATATATGGGTGATATTCTCCCTTTGATTAGATAGGGTGGATGGTCTCACCATCGAAACCAATCTTCCAATCTTCTCTAGGTTTTTTCATCCTAAGAGTCAAATCCATAAGAGATCTCTTAATTCGTTATTAGAAAAATAATAGTGCATAATGAGAGAGGGTGACCTCGTTCTCTTTTTATTTCCCCATTGAACCTTTTTAGACCCTTTTTAAAATTTTAATAAAGTAAGGTGACTTTATAAACTCATGTCACTTAAAGCACCTTTTTAATTAATTACTCAATGTCACTTTAGAAATATAACTTTTTATAACCAAGTGACAACAAATAATCACCTTGAATCCATTTTCTTTGTTGTCTATATCCTATGGGAATCATCTAGGGTAATACACCATCCATCTAGAGTGATCACTTGGAAACGGACATCATAATCCTTCCTTCCCGAGATTGATTTCCCTCAAGAAATTGCAAACCAAAATGTTGCAAAATTTGCTCACTCTCTCGCATAACTGATGCAGGAGCATCACTCCAACGTCATCAAGTGCCAGCCAGCCAACACATCAAGCGTGCATTCAATGGAAGGAGAGAGGCACAACCCTCTCATTTTTGAAATTTTGAAAATGTAATTAAATGATTGTAAGGCCGAAGAGCCAAGCTGTGCCTTTGAGCAGGCTATAGTTAGTGTCACCTTTAATGGCTGACGTGTTGATGGGGATCTAGATCCAATTCGTATAGATGGCCCATTCAATGTAATTCATTGTAATTAATGAGAGTTGGTGAGGATGGAGGGAAGAGCTTGAGGAGCCCCTTTTTGTAAAAAGATCCTTTGTATCTTTAGAGTTAGTCTGTAGAGAGGAAGAGAAAAATAGAAAGAAGAGGGAGAAGAGAGGAAGTCGTGACTTTGTTGCAGTCCGAGCTCACATTGTAAAGAGGCATTTTCATATTAATACAATCAGAACAGTTTTTCCTTCATGTTATTCTGTGTATGTTGATGAATGTCTTTATGTGTTGATGATATGTTGTAGATGTATGTTAGATGTGCATTTGCAGGGATAGATAGATTTCCCTATCTATTGAGTTCTTTCATTTTCAGGTTTGGGTTCTTTGTGGTTTCATGCAAGAGTGCATGACAGAGTACTGCGGTCTCTGAAAACCAGTGCAGGAGTGCACTTCTGAATTCTGAGGAATTTTAGACAAAGACATGCTAGGAGGGTGCTCCAGCTGAATTCATTGACTCAAGGAGGAAGCCTCAAGGTTGTTGAACACCTTGAAGGAGGAACTGTGAAGAGGAGAGCATAGAGAGGAGAAGCAGAATTGTTGAGGATTCTGTAAAGGCTCTTCTAGGAGGGCATTGAGAAAATGCACATGATGCATTGAGCCAGTGCATATAGTGCACTTCTGAATTCTGCAGAATTTGGATAGAGTTGTGCCAAGAGGGCGCACCAGAGGAAGTATTAGACCCAGGGAGAAAACTCAAGGTTGTTGAACACCTTGGAGGAAGACTGTGAAGAGGAAGGCACGGAGATAGCAGAATCACTAAAGGTTCTATAGAGATCTGGAAGGAGGGCATCGAGCGAGTGCAAGGAGTGCATAGGAGGAGCTCTATTTCCATTTTAGGGAAGACAGAAGATCTGAATTTCTGTGAAACTCTGCCAGGAGGGCATTGAGAAATTTCATAGAGTGCATAGAAGGACTCTTTTTGAGTTCTATTGGAAAGATAAGTGTTACGGAGAGACACTCACAGAGTTACTGAATACTCTGTTAATCTCAACAAGGAGGGCTTGAGCAGAAGGTCGCCATGAGGACACCAAATTTCCCTTGAGGACTCAGAAGGGAGAGTACCCTAGAGGCTCGAGTAAATAAATATTAGGAAGGATAGTGCCTTAGTGCACCGAGTAACAACAGAGTGAGAAGAAGGTCGAGAAAACCTTTGAGGTTTCACAGTCGACAAAGCTTAGGATGGATAACATTCCTAGAACACAAGTGATATCCAAGGGAATCGAGTTCGTAGAGGAAGCAAAGGTCGAGGCCTTTGAATATTCAGAAAATATCCCAAGGGGAGAGAGGAAGTTCTCAAGCTCAGGAGGGAGCAAAAATATCATTAGATCAGCTGGAGAGACGAGATATGGATCGTCGAGTTTCACATACAGACAACAAGAGGAGAGATCACAAGGAAGAGAAATAGATCTGGGCCATCATATCTATTGCAAAGGACCGATAGCCATCGAATCTGGAGGAAGGCGCATGGATTTTAACCTCTGGGAGGTCGCGCAGGAGAAGAGCTGAAATGGATGGTGGAGACGCTTCGTGGAGAAGTGCCGAAACTCCCGTGGACCATCGGATCTCACAGATCTGTGAGAAGGTTAAGGATGAGTGTCTTTTAACATTTTGGCATTTCATCATTTCGGGGTTCATCATTTCGGCAATCTCGATGACAAGGAGTTGGGGCACTTTGCATTGAAAACCATGAAGTTGCGAAGCGCGACGTGTTCTTGGAGCAGGGTGTGGTCATGGAGGAAGCAGCTACATGGACCGAGGATTGGTCAAGGGTTAACCATCGTTGAGCCCATTTCGGCATTTCAACGTTTCGTAGTTCAAGGTTTGGAGAGGCAAGTGATTTTGGAATCACTGCATCGTGAACTTTCGGTTCATGAAACTCCGAAAAGGATCTAGACCGTTTGATCCAACTCATCAAGAGTCGTTGGATCTCGTGTGCGAATTTCCATATCGAAATTCAGGGATTGGAGTGATGAGTGGTTTTGGAGTCACTGCGTCGTGAACTCCTGCTTCACAAAATCCCGAAAGGATCTAAGCCATTTTGGGGTTCGGGAATTCAAAGGACCTAGAATCGTTGCAGCCAAAATCGCGAAATAGAGAAATGCAAAAACCCGAAAGAATTTGAAGGCTAAGGGAGGACCCAAAGTTGTTAAGCCCTTTCTGGTGTTTCGGTGACCAGGAGTTGGAGGGACAAGGAGCCTGGGAGAGCTCGCATGCAGTAGTCTCGAAACCTCGAAACACGAAAGGTGTGTTTTTCACAGTAGAGAAGAGCGTTGAAAGATGAGTGCGTGCATAGGTTTTCTCAGGGCCTGTGCCAGAAGACCGAGGGACTTGTGGATTTGTTCAAAGGGTTCCAACAGGATCCCAAAGAGATATTTCGACTCAAAAGAAGAATGATCCAGAGACCGGGAGGTCATAGAACCCTACTGAGGTAGGGGGATACAGTCTGATACTGCCAATTTGAAAGGGAAAGGAGTGAAAGAGGAAAGCTCATTAAGCCCTTTTCGGCATTTTGGGACCCGGGTGTTCGAGAGGCCAGGAGTCGGGAGACATGGAGTCCTGACTCGTGATATCACAAAAATTCCGAAATCATTCGGAGGAATAGCACCCTTTTTCGGCATTTCATCATTTCGGGGTTCGAAAAGTAGAGGCAGTGGTTCGGGTTGCTGCATTTCATACTCCCAGCGACCAAAATCCCGATACAGCTAGGACCGTTGGGTCGAGGGAGAACTCTATTTTGAGTTTGATGAGAAGGAGGTGAAGACTCATGCCTGGTGCACGTTGTGTAGGTGGGGTTTTCAAGGAAGGATCTGTGGAATGTTTTATTGGAGGTTCCAGCAGGGGCCGAAGAAGCTAATCCAGCTCATTTTTGTGAGAGAAGAACGATCCTAAGACCGGGAGGTCACGCAAAACCCACTGAGGTAGGGGGAGGTCTGCGTCATCAAAGTGGTATCAGAGTGGGAATTCGCTTGTATCCTGCAGGCTAAAGGAAGATGGGGATACTCTCAGGGATAGTGTGATCCATAAGTTTTCCAGGCAGGAAGACAGGAATAGGAAAATGCCTACTGAAGGCCATGGGCGTGGTCACAAGGAAGACTGCAAGTAGAAGAAAAATCCAGAGAAGGATCTGGAACTCGCTGAGGTAAGGGAAATAATAGAGAAGCTTGCATTGCAAATGAAACATAATGCAAAGACACATTGGGTGTATGAATGGCCTCTGAGGAGGAAATCAAAGTGGCCAGTAAAGAAATTGTTGGCCAGAAGACAACAAAGGTTGTTGAGGAGATGGTTGAGGTATGTTGAATGCCTCAGAGATGAAGAGGAGATGGTTCATGTGTGTGAACCAGAGACTGGGAGAAATATCAGTGATGAGGAGGAAGAGAGATCGAGTAGAGATCTCAGAAGCTGCCAAGTGGGTAGTGAGGAATTTTCAATTTGCCAGGTAGGCAATAAGATGAGGTCACAGGATGATCTCAAAGACTGCCAGGAGGGCAGAACAGAAAATTCAGATTGCTAGGAGGGAAATGAGATGAGATCGTTGGAGGATCTCATAGACTACCAGGAGGGCAGAGAGGAAATCCCATATTTCCAGGTGGGCAAGGAAGAGCAGATGAGGCCATGTGAAAGTCTCATGAACTCAGGGATGAGTTTGGATCAGCGGGAGGAACTGACAGAGAAGATGAGCTTAGAGGTGAGTTCATATCAACAAGGAGAGTTGATAGAGGAAGATTAGAAGAGTATTCTGATGATTGGGGGAATATAGGTATTCATGCCCCATCGCCCAGCTGAGGCAAAAAATTGTGTTGTTGATGCAGCAACAGCAGAAGGACAGCCAGTTGTGACTATCAGGGAAAAAGAATAAACGGAGCAGACATCAAAATCTGCCCTAGAAAAAGAAGAGCATTCAACATAAATGCTCAAAATTTTCAGTCAAGAGGATGAACAGGGGATAACTATAACATTGGAAGTTGTAGTAAAAGAACAAGAGCACATAGTTAAGATGCTCATTCCATGGGAGAAGGAGTTAGAAGTGTTGGAGGATTGGTTAAACCATACAGAGCCAGTAGATGACTACCATGAGAAGACAGTCATGCAGATCTTAGTAGAGGAGCATTCCAAGGAATCGCTTAGAAATTTCAGCTAGGGAGCTGAATAGATGATAACTGCAATGTCGAGGCATGCAGCAGAAGATGAAGGAGAATTCCAGTCTTAGGAGCAGCTGGAGGAAGATGGAATTCAACCAGCACAAGATGAAATGGCAGAAGCAAGTCTGTCAAACAAGGTGACTAAACAGTAGGTCAGTCAAGAGGATAAGACTGGAGAGATGATTTTTGCAGCAGGGTGGAAAGTTGAGGCCACAGAGGAAGAAGATGGCATGGGAGATCTAGTTGATCTACCCATTTGCAGGGAAGAAGTGCAACATAGTAGGCTGCAAAAGGAGAGCCAACCATGGGAGCATCTAGACGAGATAATTGAGGATATCAAAAGGCCGATGATCAGATCAGCAGAAGTGGTCAGCAAATGGAAGTTGAGCAGAGGAGAACATGCCATAGAAGCAGGGAAACAGATGCAGCAGCAGCAAGGCGATGGAGCAGATGGATAGCTCCAAAGAACTATTTGGGATCCAGGTGGATTTCAACAACGGTGTTAGGAAGCTCATGAGTAGAGATCATGATTTTTGCAGCTGAGGAGTATGATGCAGGAGCATCACTCCAACGTCATCAAGCGCCAGCTAGCCAGCACATCAAGCATGCATTCAATGGAAGGCGAGAGGTGTATCCCTCTCATTTTTTAAATTTTGAAAATGTAATTAAATGATTGTAAGGCCGAAGAGCCAAGCTATGCCTTTGAGCAGGCTGTAGTTAGTGTCTCCTTTAATGGTTGACATTTTGATGGGGATCTAGATCCAATTTGGATCAGATGGCCCATTCAATGTAATTCATTATAATTAATGAGAGTTGGTGAGGATGGAGGGACGAGCTCGAGGAGTCCCCTTTTGTAAAAAGATCCTTTGTATCTATAGAGTTAGTCTGTAGAGAGGAAGAAAAAAATAGAAAGAAGAGGGAGAAGAGAGGAAGTTGTGACTCTGTTGCAGTCCAAGCTCACATTGTCAAGAGGCATTTTCATATTAATACAATCAGAGCAGTATTTTCTGCATGTTATTCTGTGTATGTTGATGAATGTCTTTATGTGTTGATGATATGTTGTAGATGTATGTTAGATGTGCATTTGCAAGGATAGATAGATTTACCTCTCTATTGAGTTCTTTGATTTTTAGGTTTGGGTTCTTTGTGGTTTCATGTAAGAGTGCATGACAGAGTACTACGGTCTCTGAAAACCAGTGCAGGAGTGCACTTCTGAATTCTGCGGAACTTCAGACAAAGACGTGTCAGGAGGTTGCACCAGCTGAAATCATTTACTTAAGGAGGAAGCCTCAAGGTTGTTGAACACCTTGAAGGAGGAACTGTGCAGAAAAGAGCACAGAGAGGAGAAGCAGAATTGTTGAGGATTCTGTAAAGGCTCTGCCAAGAGGGCATTGAGCAAATGCATAGGATGCATTGAGCCATTTCATAGAGTGCACTTCTGAATTCTGCAGAATTTGGACAGAGTTGTGCCAGGAGGGTGCACCAGAGGAAGTATTAGACCCAAGGAGAAACCTCAAGGTTTTTGAACACCTTGGAGGAAGACTATGCAGAGGAAGGCACAGAGATAGAAGAATCACTAAAGGTTATGTAGAGATCTGCCAGGAGGGCATCGAGAGAGTGCAAGGAGTGCACAAGAGGAGCTCTATTTCAAGTTCAAGGAAGACAAAATGTTTGAAGTTCTTTGAAACTCTGCCAGGAGGGCATTGAGAAATTGCATAGAGTGCACAGAAGGACTCTTTTCAAGTTCTATTGGAAAGAGAAGTGTCAAGGAGAGACACTCACAGAGTTACTGAATACTCGATTAAGCTCAGTAAGGAGGGCTTGAGTAGAAGGTCGTCAGGAGGACGCCAGATTTCCCTTGAGGACATAGAAGGGTGAGTCCCCTAGAGGCTCGGGTAAATAAATCTCAGGAAGGATAGAGCCTTAGTGCACTGAGTAACAACAGAGTGAGAAGAATTTCGAGAAAACCTTTGAGTTTTCACAGTCAACAAAGCTCAGGAGGGATAGCATTCCTAGAAATCATGCGATATCCAAGGGAATCAAGTTCGTAGAGGAAGCAAAGGTTGAGGCCTTTGAAACTTCAAAAAATCTCCCAAGGGAAGAGAGGAAGTTCTCAAGCTCAGGAGGGAGCACAACTGTCATTAGATTAGCTGGAGAGATGAGACCTAGACCATCGTGTTTCACGTCCAAACAACAAGAGGAGAGAGCACAAGGAAGAGAAACAGATATGGGCCATCAGATCTAGTGCAAAGGAGTAATAGTCGTCGAATCCGGAGGAAGGTGCACAGATTTTAACCTCTGGGAGGTCGTGTAGGAGAAGAGCTGAAACAGACAGTGGAGACGCTTCGTGGAGAAGTGCTAAAAATCCTGTGGACCGTCAGATCTCATAGATCTGTGAGAAGGTTAAGGTTGAGTGTCTTTTAGCATTTTGGCATTTCGGCATTTCAGCAATCCCGATGACAAGGAGTTGGGGCACTTTGCATTGAAAACCCTGAAGTTGCGAAGCGTGACATGTTCTTGGAGCAGGGTGTGGTCACGGAGGAAGCAACGACATGGACCAAGGTTTGGTCAGGGGTTAACTGTCGTTGAGCTTATTTCGACATTTTGGCATTTCGGAGTTTGGGGTTTGGTGTTGGATTACTGAGAGGGGGGGTGAATCAGTAATAACATAATTATAATCCTTTTTCTTCAAATGTTATATCAATGTAGAATTATTATCCAATAATGAGCAGTAATAAATAAACAATCACACACATGCACAGTACACCAGTGTTTTAAGTGGAAACCCAAATCGGGAGAAAACCACGGAATGTTTTTTCTTATATGTCTTGAATAATTACATTCATTGGAAGCACCAATTTCCTTTGTTTTCAGATGCAACTGGAAGGAGACTCCAACCTCCTAATTTCTCAGGCTACAACCTAAGGGAAGCTCCAACTCCCCAAATCTCTGGCTATAACCAGAAGGAGGCTACAACCCCCAATGTTCTCCGGCTACAACCGGAAGGTGGCTACAACCACCTGTCCTTGCCCCGTCCTACCACCCTGAAGTAGAATGATGGAACCACTGTCACACTATCATTGTGAGATATACTGTTATAAACCTGTACCAATAAGTCTGAACCATGCATCAACCTGTACCTCAACCTCTAATCAACCTGTACCATAAACAAGTGCATCAACCATGAACCAACCTGTAATCAACATGTACCATAAACAATTGCATCAACCATGCACCAACCTGTAATCAACCTGTACCATAAACAAGTGCATCAACCATGTACCAACCTGTAATCAACCTGTACCATAACCAAGTTCATCCAACCATGTACCAAGTATGTTCCAATCATGTTTCAACTAATCATAAACTATGAATCATCAATATTTACCAACATCATCAACTATACACTTCATGTATGTGTCAACTCATCAACTACTTGTCTCAACCATGTACTCAACAT
>ML780396.1:298311-313235 GCA_009831015.1 Picea engelmannii
GTTTTGTCATGGTTAATAAGAAGTAAATATGGATGAACTCCAAAGTGGTCCCCTTATGGTGAAAGCCCTCACAGGAAGACGCTTTGTGGAGTAAGAGAACCCATGCTTAATTGTGGAATAATGAGATGAAGGAAAGTGAATTTTTCAGGGAAATTATCCTAGATGGATAGTGTTTGTCATGTCTTTTCCAATGGTATGTGGAACGTCACATAATTCCTCGCGGTTAGAGAGTTATGGCCATGAGAAGTTGGAGACCCCGGGATTGGGTAATGGACCCAAGTTTGTTTGATGGGTAACAGTATGAGTTATGATATATTTTTAGATAATACTATTCTATATGGATAGTACATGTCATTCCATTTCTGGTGGTATGTAGAACGTTACATAACTCCTCATGGTTTGAGAGTTATGGACTTACAAAGTTGGAGAACCCTCATATGTCATCTAGAAGCCCCAAAAGGTCAAAGTAGTCAAAGTGGTTTAAGAGATTTTAAAAGGTAAATAATAAAGTGAAGTTATGAGTTTATTATAATTCAATTGAATACAAAATAAATTATTTCAATAATAAATTTAATGGAGAAATTAGAAGTGGACCCAACCCTAAAATAAGGAAAGTGGGCCAAGTGACCTAGAAGATGTTTTTAAGGAAGCTACTTGGAGAGTATAAATAAGAGGCAAGGCTCTCTCATTTGAATCACACTTGAGCATATTGAATATATATATATATATGTGTGTGTGTGTCCGAGGTAACTGAGGATATCTAAACCATAATTCTGAGTGAAGGTGAAGAAAAGAAGGTCGAAATGCAAGGAAGGATAAATTATTTTGATGGTGTTTTCTAAGGTATGTTATTTACATGTCATCTCACCATTTTCGCTATAACTTTTTTCTATAATGATTCAGACCGTGAAATTTCTATAAAAGTGAGAAAACATATCCAAGTATGTGTGGTAAAAAAATAAGCTTGTGGGTCGTTGTATTTTGGGAGTTACATTCCGTGGAAAATAGGGTTTGTGGTCAGTCCTGAAACTAGTCAAAATCAAGTGTTTCGGGTAAAAACATCATAAATTCTTCATAAAAGATCCAAATTCAGTGAGACGAAATGTGTTGGTTAGGGTACAGTATATAGTATTCTATGTAATAGTTTCTAATCAATGCATCAAATATTTGGTGCGGGCCACTCTCTACAAGGTCGCTCTCTAGAATAAGCCAAAATTCAGCAAGGTATGTCATTTTTGCTATAAATCCTTTTCTGAGAGGTTCCAAGTAGTGAAACTTGGAGGAATTGCATAAAAAACACTGAAGAACATTGTGTATTAGTTTCATATCTTTATGCATTACATGTTCAAAGTTATTATTACTTCAAGTTAGAGTTGTTGACTAATCCAAAACTAGGCATGTGAGACTAAAGAAAAGTTTGATGAAAATGCTAGTCTCTTGTTTTAAAAGTCAAGGAAGGTTTGCAGGAATGTGATAATATACACCAAGTCTATTAAATATCTACAAATCATATTTGAATGGTGAAATTGATGAGGGATTTTGGTTGTGGTACATGTTGAGTACATGGTTGAGACAAGTAGTTGATGAGTTGGTGCACATACATGAGGTGTATAGTTGATGATGTTGGTACATATTGATGAGTCATATTTGATGAGTATTTGACACATGATTGGTACATACTTGGCACATGGTTGGATGCACTTTTTTATGGTACAGGTTGATTACAAGTTGGTGCATGGTTGATGCACTTGTTTATGGTATAGGTTGATTACAGGTTGAGGTACAGGTTGATGCATGGTTAAGATTTATTGGTACAGGTTTACAACGGTATATCTCACAGTGATAGTGTGACAGTGGTTCCATCATTCTACTTCTACTTCAGGGTGGCAGGACGGGGCAAGGACAAGTGGTTGTAGCCACCTCCTGGTTGTAGCCGGAGAACATTGGGGGTTGTAGCCTCCTTCTAGTTGTAGCCAGAGAATTGGGGAGTTGGAGATTCCCTTAGGTTGTAGCCTGAAAAACTAGGGGGTTGGAGCCTCCTTCCAGTTACAGCTGGAAAACAAAGGAAGTCGATGCTTCCAATGAATGTAATTCTTCAAGACATATAAGAAAAAGCATTATGTGGTTTTCTCCCGATTTGGGTTTCCACGTAAAACACTGGTGTATTGTGTATGTGTGTGATTGTTTATTTCTTACTACTCATTATTGGATAGTAATTCTACATTGATATAACATTTGAAGAAAAAGTATTATAATTATGCTATTATTGATTCACCCCCCCTCTCAGTAATCCAACACCTTCCACATAGGTTTACCAATTTTCCTCTGAAGAGTCCTATTCCTCCTAATGAAGGGATCATAGAAGGCTTACCTATAGCTTCCCACGTTCTCTCTGTCATGATATTCATCTTTTTTTCCTCATCTAGAACACAATCAATGTTGAAGTCCCCTATCCTTACTTTGAAGAATTATTTTTCTTTAAAGATCTCTAATAATCTGACATGTCGGTGTTCATTCAGTGTTTCTTTCATCTAAATTAATACTTTCTTTGATTCTTTTTTAGGTTCTTCTATCTCTAGATCTGCCTTAGGGTTCGGATTCATTCCTCTGAGCCTAGCAATCATTCTGGGGCAATCCAATACTTTATGATATAGAGATTTACAACAAAGACAACTAGGTCCTCCACCAGCGCATTCCTTAGCCAGATGTCCCTATTTTATGCAACCGTAACAGAGGGTTAATCCTATCTTTCTTGTAATTGATCCCCAGCCTCTTCTATACTTCGCACCAGGATCATAGGGGCCAATCTGCAATAAAGTATTTCTATGATCCTGCATCCATTTGTTAGTCCAAACATTCTTTCTATGCATATGTATAACATATCTATCATTATACTTATCAGATCAATTCATATCAATCTTTCTTTCATACAATAATGCCCTAGGTTTTAATCTATAATAGAATCTATCAAAAATACCTAGATCCATAATTTAGAAACAAAAATTTCCACTTATCTTACTTCTACAGAGCACGAAGCTTTCATATCTATAACTTTCTTACCTTTATCAAAGCACAGCGCTTACAGATCTTACCTCTTTTAATTAGAAAAATCCACTTTTACCTTTCTTAGAGTACAAAGCACTCAGATCTTGCTTCTTTTCTTCAGTATCAACCTCTTTTCTTATAGATCTGACCTCTTTTTTTCAGATCTGACCTTTCTTTCTTGGCACAAAGCTTCAAAGGTCAAGTAGAACACTGTGCACTAGGGCAACAGATCTACGCACAGAGTTTTCTTTACACAAAGCTTCTTCTTCTCTAGTTCCCAGCAATCACAGTTTCAGGTCTCGGCAATGGAACCATTTGTTGGCATAGGGGAAAACCCAGTGTTCAATGCTACAACAATGCACCAACAAAGCCCTAACTATCTTCCCTTTCGACAACACCTGCAAAACAGATGAAGTCTCACCCAAGGTAGAAGCAGGGGTGGTTTCAAGACTCAAGTGTATGGAACCTTAGTTGGGACACAGATATGTGATTATATCACTTACAACACACTTAGCATCGGTCATTCATCAATATTCAACCATTATTATACTTCACAGATAGCACAGAGCATCACAGAATTCACTTAGATCTAAGATATTTCAGCACTTAGCAACATTAAAATAGATCAAATCGAGTAGATCGGCACTAAGAATCTTCATACATATCAGATCTAACATTCATACACATCTAAGAAGCATGAAGCATAAGTAGATCTATCATAGCACATAGCATAAGCAAAGATAAACACATTGAACCAAAGAACATAGCATAGCACACAGGTTTGTGTGGTTCACCTCCACCCTGGGGCTACGTCCACCAACTCTTCTTCTTTATTAGTGTCTTCAATCAGTTACAGCACAAAGCCACTCAAAAACCTTACTTCGCACAGGACGGAAGATTTGTGTAGCTCGCTAGATCCTTCTTCCTTGCACTTCGGCACAAAGCCTTCTACAACCTCTTACAACAACTTGCACTTAGTTCTGCAAGCCTCTTACAATAATGCATAGAGAATTTACAATCCACATCCAATCACACAGATCTAACTACTAGTACTAAGCCATCGACCATCCCTACATTGCCTAACTATCTATTTATACATTACAAAAGTGGGCCTAAGCTTGGGTAAACCCATGGGTTGACATCCCTTTCCTATTACATCAACCCAAAACCCTAAAGGGGCCCAAAAGTGGACTGAGATCCCATGATCTCTACTTCGCTTAGTGCTCCTTCTTCGACTAGCTGTCGAAGTCCCAAAATAGGTCAAAATGACTAAGGTTATCCCAAAACTTGGTCAAGGGCCAACAGGGACCCATTTCCGAGGAGAAGCGAAGGTCGAAATATTCAAGGACTTAGTAAATATTCTAAGTCAAGGAGGTTAAAAGCTCAGGAAGAAGAGCGTTGTTAACTATCATATCACGGTGGAGAATCAATGGCCATTTTATTCGAAACAAGAGCCCAAGCTTTAACGTTGCATATGTACAGGAGAGAAAATACATGGAGGCATGAATGAATGGTGGAGAGCCTCGAGGAGGGACATCAATATTCTGTAAGCTGTTAGATCAAGTGAATTTGTGAGGGGGATAACGACGAGAACATTTCAATTCTCAAAGCTCAGGAGGGATAAGAGTTGTCGATCCCAAATAGATCTGGACCGTTGGTCCATTTCATGATATCGGGCACAGTGAGTTGGAAGGACAGAGGCCCTAGATTCCCATAAACCTAAACATGAATCGCGATATCGATCGTTACCATCGGATCGAGGAATTATCTAAACCGTCAGATCGGTGCCATCGCCATTTCAACAATCAGGGATACAAGGAGCAAGAACCAGGACCCTTGACTGGTGAAATCCTAAAAGGAGAGGAGTCGTCAGATCTTCGAAGGTTTGGAACCATAGATCTACAGCGAGAGAGTGTGTCGGCATTTCGACGACTTGGGGGGGAGGAGAAAACAGACTTTGTGGAGGGAAAATTCGTGAAATGTGAAATGTCGAGATGATCGTAGTCATCATCCAGGGTTTGACCCAAGTCGTAGATCTCGTGTCGTCATGCTTTCGACATTCGGGACTTGGAGGATCTTGGTGCGCCTTGTAGTGAAGGTGGTGGTCACAATCACGTGGTCACGTAGATAGAGGAGAGGGAGGAGCTAACCTTCAACTAGCCCATCAGGTTTCGGGACTCAGACGGGTCTGTGTCAAGGGACCATTGTGTCAGAACCTCGAAACACCGAAACGTGATGCAACTTTTGGGCTAATCCCATGGTCGTGCCCATGGTCACGAGGAGTGGAGAGTATGAGCCTAGTTCTTGGTTGAGTGGGTAAAACACAGAGAAGGACCTGTGTATTTGGAGATAGAGGTTCTAGTTCAGAACTAGGAGTGTCGTTTCGACTCCAGAATCAAAGATCCTGACTGGGAGGTCACATAGTCATTAGGAGGGATAGGGGGTCTGCATCAGTAACTCAATGGAAGTGGTAACATGTGGTCCCCACGCCTTCTAGAGGCATGATAGATGGAAAATACTACAAATATAGCTACCCTATGGCAAATCCAACTCATAAGATACCTCTCCAACTCTCCAGGTCACCCTGTAGGAACCATAGAGGCATGAAATCATCCTATTAGTGCCACTTATGCTCAATGGAAATAGTCTATGTAGCTACACCTTAAATAAAATCATGTCTCCAATCTCAAAACCGTGTTCCACCCTATGTCTGTGTGCATACCTTCTTTGTTGATCATGGGTGGTCTGCAAACTGTCCTAAGTGGTGTTGTAGCAATGCTCACCTAAATTTAACCACTCTATCCATGACCTCACATAGTCATGCATATACCTCTCATCTCATTGGTTCACCATCTTTTCTTGACCATCATTCTGAGGGTAAAAGATAATATTGGGAGTCAAACATGTTCCTACAAATTTGAGTAGCTCCTACCAGCATGCGCTATGAAAACTGTTGTACCAATCACTGGAAATGAATATGGGATGGTCATGGAATATAAAAATTCCTCCCCAAGATAGCTCTGCCACCCATGTTTCCCCATACTCCAAAGGAATCATCGGGAAGTGCATGAAATTTGATAATTGGTCAATCACTACACACATACTATATTCTCCCTACACCCTCGATAAACCTATGATGCAATCTATCAACTTCCTCTCCCACTCTATCTCATAACTGGGAAAATACTACATCAACCTTGTTGGGTGAGTGTACCCTGGCCTACTCTGATGACAATTTGTACACTCCCTCATATCTCCCAACACATCATACGCAAAGTCCCTCCATGTGAAAATCTCTCAAATATGCCTGTAAGTGGTAAAGTCACCAAGGTCCCAAAGTAGCCCGTAAGATGTGAAACACCCTCTACCCATAGCTTTGATATGCAAGGTTCTAACACATGAACCCACCTAACCACCCCTGATAATCCAAGAAATCCTAAGTTATAGAAACTAGGTCAACACCTCAGAAGATCGTTCCTCCAAGTAACCAATCCTATGCTCCCTAGGAATAAACTACAGAAATAAAATACTATACATATCATATGTAATGGATACCGAGTTGTCAAACACTATAATCCCAAGTTCTTAAGATAAATTATGTTAGGAACCATCATGCCAACACTACACCCATATGATCATGACCGTCTAATCACCATTCTTAGACTAGGCTCTCCTCTCCTGGACTCCCAAGATGAAATCCATGAAAGAACTGAAATCAGTATCCTGGATCATGTCTCGCCAAATCATCTTAGTGAATTCAAATTCTTCCAACCTATAAATAGACTTGATCCTGGATATCATGAGGGAAAATCTACCTCGTCATATAGAACAAATCTCAACAACTCCTATCAAAACATGTCCATAATGACGTTGACCAATCACTGACATGACCCTGTAAATAATCCTCATCATCTAAAGCAATCTATCACAATGATGAATGTCGGGATCCCACCACCAAATCAGAAGTCCACCACTCCAAGTTCCTACTGAAATCTCTGTGAACTAATCCAACAGAGTCTGGATCTCCTCATGTGCATGTTGCTCACTGATCACTTCGCCTAAATCAAAGAACTCTATCATGACCACAATCACGCGTGTCTCTTCCAACTAACTTAGGTGAACCTCCCATGTCCTGTTGTATATAATGATGGCATCAAGAAACAACAGTAGATTCCTCTTCCACTGCCTGCAAGTCTGGAAAGTGAATAGTGTATTGGTCAACCCCAAGGGAATGACCAAGAAATAATAATGAAGTCTAGAAGCATACTTTTGATGGGCATTTATGAAACACCATCAATGAGAAGGGAAGATCCGGTTTGAGATTTTCTATTTAACCCAAGCCATTTGGAATGATCTACCCTGACGGGTTTTATGGCTCCGTTAGCCAACTAAGATGCTAAAGTAACTAAAAGAGGTAAAAATACCTAAATATATAATCCTATCAGTTAACACACTCATACAATTACTTAACAAATAGTAATATTATATACAGTTACAAGGTTTAACTAAAGCCTCGTGAAAATGATGGTTTAAACTAATGGATCAAAACAAGACGAAAAATAAAGGAAACTATTTTTGTACTATAAATGAAAAAATAATAAACAAATGAGTGAATAAGATTATAAATGATATAACGATAATGGACAAAGCATTTACCATTTAAATGATGTAATCAATATTCATTCGCAAATCAACAAATCAAATAAAATATAAACTAACTAATATGACGTTGATCAACAATACTAAGCTAGATTCACATTTATGTGTTTGTATAAGCTCCACTTAACATGTGTCAAGTATAAATATATGAAAAAATAAAGAATGATACTTCCTTAAACAACTCAAAAAAGTCTTTTATATTCCAGAACAAGTCTATGATAACAAAAAGACAAATAGATTTTGTCTCATGTGACTTTAAAGTGTCCAATAGTTGAAAGTGAAATAAACTCCAACTCTTAGCAAATGGTATTACCAACTACCCAACATTACATGTAAACTCAAGATGCATAGATAGAGGATCAGTCATAGATATTAAAAGAACCAAAATATAATGAACCACGTAAAGAAAAACATAACATGAAAAATTATATGCAAAACAATATAAAGCTAGTTCAATACAAATAAAGTTTCATATTCAGAAATTATATGAGAAATAATAATAACATTGCACAGTCTACAAAAGGACAAAAGACAATGAGTAAATTGTATCCCATATAGTTTCAGTATAATAAGTTCATCATAAGGTCCAAAAGGAATCTCGTAGACTAGTAAATTTCTAGTATTTAAAGAGAACTTTTGGTTGTCCTGTATAACACTGCTCCAACAACCTGTCTGTTAATAGAAATCTATAGCAAAAGGTTGTATAATTCTAATATTGTGACAGTGTCAGGAAAAAAATCACTTTGACTGAAAATTTAAATCTTATTTAAAATGTAGAAAGAACAACTTTCAAATCATGATCCTTAGTGAAGATATAATAGATTAATCGACAATAAGAAAAATCTCAATTGAACAATTATATCTTTACAAATATGAATTACATAAATAAACTCAATACAATACAATATTTGTATCAAAATAATACAATCACCAAGATCAAGATAATTGGGATAATAGACTCTTAAAGATTGAAAAAATGAATACATAAATGATAGCAATTAACCATGCATTGATAACACAGACTAAAGCTAATTTAAATCAATGCATAATCAATTACTCAAAGAATTTGAAGATATTATAATGAAAATAAAACCATTTTACTCACAAGACAAAAGCCATTAAACAATATGGAATTTCATATTCTTCTTCGAAAATACTCTTCCATTCTCCCAAAATTCCAACCATCTGTTACTCCATTTGAAAAGAAAAAATTTACAAAATAAATTATATACAAAAAAGAAAGGATAAAAATCCTCCTTTGAATTTTTTTTGTATCCCCTGGGCTCTAAATTTTCTCATATATTTTTGCAGTGAATAAACAGTCTGGGCATCACTAATAATTTCCGCCACCTAAAATTTGTCTTGTAAAGAGACAACAATATCTCTCAAATCGTGCATTTGTTTGGGAACAATCTCTTGAGTAAGCTAAATGGGTCCATTCTGCAGATGGGTTTTCAAGTGTTTCTTCAAATTCCTCACGGTTTGGATGAAATCAGTCCCGCAAAATTGTTTGTCTGTTCTTGAATGCATTTCCAAATCTTATCTGTTGTTGCTCATAAATTATTTGCAGCAATCCAATATTATTTTTGGATCAATTATCTTGAGCATATTTAGATAATAAAATCAAACCATGATCATATATGTACCAAATAAATGATAATAGAAACTTGTGAAACAAAAAGAAACCAAATTAATAACCTAAAAAATGTGAAAAAAACAAAATCTAGAACAATAAAATTAAAATGAATTTATACTAACTATAAGTTTTAAACAAATATTGTTTATATTTTCCTTTGAAATATGATCTTAAAATTCTAGAAGCTTCAAGTTGATGGAGAGGAAAAAAAATATTAAATTTGGGTTTTCACAAAATCAAACAAATGATAGATAATTCTTTTTTTATTTTTTATTTTTATTTTGAAATGAGATGCAAACTGACAAAATAATTTAATTAATTAAACCTACCAAATGATTTTGTAAAAATGATTTCTAATGAGAAAAATAAGAAAACATAAGCATAATTTAAACGAAAGTAAACAATTGATAAAAATTAATGTTTTCATTTAAATTAAGATTTCTATGTTCGTCTCTCCCTCATTCAAATTTGATCAAATGTGAAGAAATGTCATAGAAACAATGTGTCGCAATAAACATTCTTCCTATAAAATCATTGTTATTAATTCATGTCTTCAACCAAGCCATTCTCATGGCAGATAAATTCAATAAGGAAGAGGTAATAACAAACTCCCAAATTATGAAGCTCGTCCTTCAATATAAAAAAATCTGTATAAAGAAAAACGAAATGGCATTTGAATTTCATGAAATTCAAACTAAACAAAAAAAAAAGAATATAAACTCAAACCTACCTCGAAACAACGCAAACCAATACCAATCCAATCAATCCAATGGAAAAAATGAAGAATCCAAGTAAAATTTCAAGGGACCCTAGATTTTGATTAAAAATAAAAAAGGGGGTTGTTGGGGCCCAAAAAATGGCGACTCACTGGGCGAAGCAGTTATATATGATCTGGTAATATTTCATCTCAGGCAGAAAATAATAAGACTTGAAAAAGGATTTAAGCTCCCTGAAATAAATTCACTTTGAGACCATATAGTATTAGGATAAGCTCAATGTTATAACCATACAATAGAATTTTCTTTGCATGGGATTAGAACCTGAAATAATATCTTAATCAAAGAGTCACGATGTTTATAAAAGGAATTCAATACCATTGACAGAGCCATTGCTTCCAGCAGATTTCCATAGCCTCGACATGGATGTCATTTAACCCACTCAAATGCTTTAATCCCATCCAATAGTTGTATCCACATGATGTATACTTCCATAAAAGTTAACTTAAAAGAATATACCTTCTACCTCTCGACTCGACATTGCTTCACTGCCAGCAGGCTTGTTCAGTACCTCGATGAAGTTGTCATGGTATCATGTATGCATTTACCTGCTGCTAGCGAGCCTATTCAGTACCCCGATGGGTTTACACACACTTCCCACACTTAAATGCTTTCAACCTTCTTATGCCACTTTTAAATAATAATACAATTATATATTTATTGATGACAAAGAGAGTGGGGTGATACCAAAGGTTAATTGCAATAGAGGTGAATAGTTGATCATGTTATTTATTTGCTTTCAAAACTGGAAGTTTTATCATGGTTTAGAGATTTTAGATTTCATTTAAGAAATCGTCTAGAAAATGGGAAAGCACTTAAAAGTGATTCCTTAAGAATATGGACGGCATAAAAAGTTTAAATATCATCGTAATTATCAAATATTTAAACCACATCTCTGGTGTAATACCCTGGTAAAGAAAATTTGATGACAAAAAGAAAGTGACAATTGACTTAAAAATCAATTATCTGAGTTATATCTTAATATCAGGACCTCTTTGAACTATTTCAAATTTCTTGAAAAACACAAGTATTGAAATGAATGCTTCCTTCCAACGATTTCTCTTGGATCAACAATATAATGGTTCAAAAAGATAGACAAGAAAACAAAATTCAATAAAAGCAATCAAAGAAAGAAAGAAAGAAAAAAAGCACACAACAAACTAAATCATATTTTATTAATGGAATTCAAAATCGGAAGTGCATAAAAAAAAAAAAAATCGAAATAGCAAAAGAACACTTTCAGAAACAATTTTGGCCAAAGATAAACCTGAGCTTTGGGATCTACTAGCATCCCACTCTAAAATAAAGGAATAACTAAATCATATGAAATATCATGTGTGAGCAAATTATTTTCTTAAGATAGTGATGCATAAGATGTTACTTTGACCAAGCATTATTATTAAAAATAAAAGAGACTAAAAGAAAATAGAGAAATCCTTATTAAGATGACTGAAATCCTACTCATGGCACCTTGGGTCAAGGTTGAATTTAGGTGAATTGATAGTCCAAATTTACTTATCTCTTTACTTTCCATTTTAAAATTTCCATCATGATAATGCATTTTTTAAAATAAATATTCAACGAAAAAATAGAGAGAAAAGGATTAAAGTGGACTTCTCTGACAACATTCATATTGCTCATTTAGGTTTCTGTGGTGAGATATTTGTTTAGAAATTGCCGGAGGAACCACAGTGCTAATGATAGCTTGTCGTCGACGTTTCGGATCCACAACAGGATCCATCATCAGGACAGAAAAAGCCTGAGGAAAAATAAGAGAGGAGCCTTAATTAAATAGTGAAAAGTGAACCCTAGGTTTGGGGAGGTTTCTCAAATTAGGTATTTAATTAATGAAACAAAATGATAACCCGACGGTGTTTAATTAAATTATACGTTAAGGATAGGCTAAATCTTAGGGTTAACCCTATTATTAAAATTAATCTAATATTAATTTTGTGTTGATAAAGGTTAAAATAAGGTTAATCTAGTTTGGTAGTATTAATGTTATTATTTTTTAAAAATTAGTGGTCAGCTTGCGTGAAGTCCTAGGTTTGAGTAGTCTAAGGTTAAAAATAGGCTAAAAATAGGTTAAGTTATTAATATTAAATTTTTATGATAAATGGTGTTAATATTAATTTAATGCTAAATATAGGTTATATTAAGGTTGACTTAATGAGGTGGCACACTATTAATATTAAATTTCTATGTTAAATATATTAATATTATAGTTCTCTTGGTGTACCCACTTGTGTTCATAACTGCATTATTACAAAAATACACATTGAGAAATAAAACTAAAGGAAACCTACTCCTAAACCTACTCTAACTATTAAACACATCAAAATACTAAGTGCAGTCATGCTTCCAATGTAGCCATAGAAGTAACTCCAATCCTACAATGAAAACAAATCGAATATTAGTAACAAGAATGGTAGTATATCGAAATATGACAAAAAATACATCATACTTACCTTTATCATCATCATTTAAAAACAAAGTATGACATTACCATTCCTTTGAACATTATTTCTATATGAATCCTCCAACCATTCTGCAATTTTTTCATTATATGGGTCACAAAAACATGAAAAAATGAGATTGTGAAGCTTGTGAGAGTTATGGGGACTTGACATAACCATTGGCCTAGACCGGCGTGCGCCATCCTCCCGAAAATTTTCCTTTCGTTCCATATTTTCTCCATCTGAAGAATATAAAATGAGTGTGTCAAAGTTACCTCCTTGATCTCTAAATAAGGTGAATATAATCTTACCATTCCCTGGAAAATTTTCGAGATATGAATACTTCAACCAATCTACAATCCTATCATAATACATGCAATTACTAACATGGGATTTTTCTAAAGAATTCACATATGACAAATATTCCTAATGAGAATAAAGTATCATATTATCATGGAAAGAATCTTGTAAAAAGGTTTGATAAAGATTATGAGAACTTATCAATATCATCATGAACTTTTAAACCATATTGAGATTGAATATTAGTGCTCAATTCAGATTGGTTAACAATTAATTGATCTTTCTTGTCTGAGAGAGAAATGAGATATTGAAACCATTCATCAATCAAAGGCATTTCTTTCAAAGGGAATCTAGTACAAACATGTATGAACCTAATTGAAAAATCATTGAATGATTCATCATTTTCTTTCCTTAAGCAACTTAATTATTCACTTAATTCATCATAATCATAATTGTTAAAATCTTATAAAAACTCAATTAAAAACGCAGACAAAGAATGAATCGAATTAGCAGGAAAATATTCAAACCAATATTTAACCCGCCTTGGAAGGTGAGAGAGAAAAATCTACATATGATATTGAGATCAATGATATTATTCTTTAAGCACTTATAAAAAAATTAGAAATATGGTCTACTACAAATGTGTTCCCTTCACCATCAAAGGTGAGTTCTGAAAAGAGATCAACTATCTTGTTGGGAATAACTGATAATGAGACATTGAAAGCATGTTCCTACACAGTGATTTGGGTAGGAGCCATGGAAAATTAAGAAATTGAAGAAATTGACTCCAAATAGTTAGCTTGTCATCTAACATGCCTTCTAGTGAATTATAAGATGACACGAAAGAATAATTTATAAACCTGGAATTATGACAGGGTGGGGTGAAACATTTAATCATTGAATTTACCTCAACCCTCCTTCTAGCGCCATTTTTTGACGGGCGTTTATGACACATCATCAACGAGAAGGGAAGATTCAGTCCGGGGTTGTCTATTTAACCCAAGTCATTTTGAATGATCTACCTTGATGGTTTTTATGGCTCTGTTAGCCAACTAAGATGCTAAAATAACTAAAAGAGGTAAAACTACCTAAATATATAATCCTATCAGTTAACACACTCATACGATTACTTAACAAATAGTAATATTATATACAGTTACAAGGTTTAACTAAAGCCTCATGAAAATGATGGTTTAAACTAATGGATCAAAACTGTTGGGTATGTGTTATATTCTTTGCACGACGACATATTTCCGGGATGACATATTTCCGAGACCACATGATATTAGGTGGTTTTTCGGCACATGGTTTTTTGCCGATGGTTTTCTATTTCGGTTAAGGAATTAGGGTTTTGGACTAATCCAGGTCATTGGGTTAGGGTTTTGGATGCCACTGGATCCTATATGTATATTGTATTGTAAACAATGTAACACAACGTATAAATATAATATATGTTGGTTTTCCCGGTTTGGGTTTCCAGGTGAAAAATCTATGTGTAATGTTTGTATTTGTCATTGTATCTTTTCTGTTCTTTTCTGAATATCAGTTTGCAGTAGATATTGTACAAGGTTAGAATTTACATTTGGTATCAGATATTTATTGGCTTCAGGGGGACGCCTTTGTCGTCAAGGGTTTGGCTCGGAACTGTGATAAGCCTTGTTACAGTGAGAGATCTGCGGTATTGTTTTTCAGGTGAAAAGAAATGGCAAGCAATTCGAAGATGGAGATCGAGAAGTTTAATGGGAAAATCTTTGAGCTATGGAAGCTCAAGATGGAAAATATTTTGGTGGACAGAGATCAGTGGATCGTGGTAGATCCAGGTACGGCACCTACAGGAACTTCTGCAGATGAATGGAAAAAGACGGATCGAAAGGCAAAGAGAACAATTCAACTGTGTCTCTCTGATTCAGTATTACTGAATGTGTCAGAGGAAGCTACAGCCAAAGATTTATGGGAAAAGTTGGGGAAGTTGTATCAGTCTAAGTCCCTAGTAAATAAACTATTCCTAAGAAAGAAGTTGTATAACTTGAGGATGAGAGATGGAGACTCGGT
>ML780396.1:328314-363009 GCA_009831015.1 Picea engelmannii
ATATATATATATATATATATATATATATATATATATATATATATATATATATATATATATATATTTCAGAAAATATGGTTCTTCAACCAACATATATATATATATATGACAGGAAACCCTGATTCATAAACCACCAACAACAGTAGGAAAAATAAATTTAATAACAACCAAATAAATCCTTACTTTGCTGTTCTTGAATTTATTTCTCCATTGTTGATGGTTATGAACCAGAATTAGAATTTCCTGTACAATATGTTTTTTTTATATGTAATTTGATATGTTATTTTAAAATCTGTAATATTCAATGGCATCTTAACAGGAAACCCTGGTTCATAAACCACCAACATTCCTAGAAATAAATTTAATAACAGTCAAGAAATTTTTTATTTAGCTGTTTTATATATATATATATATATATATATATATATATGAAATTTGGTTCATAAACCATTATATATATATATATATATATATATATATATATATATATATATATATATGGGTTTTTTTGGTAACATTTTCTGTTTGATTTTGCCTGAAATCAGGTGATGAATGGTTGGATTTACAGATTTAAGTGGCTATGTTTGTATAATCCTAATGCACCATGGGTTTTTCAGCACGCTGAATCCATTTATATATTCAAAAAAACAATTTAAACAATAGAAAATAGAGATTTTTTCCAAATCAGAAAACCTAAAAGATAGAACCAGGATCTCCTGTACAATATGTGGTTTTTTTATATAGGATTTGATATATTATTTCAAAATGTGTAATATTTAATTGCACCCATTTAAACTAAAAAACAAATAAACAAATAATTTCAATTGTTTATTTTTCATTATCATTAATGGTTTCAAATGAGATGATTTATTTCAAATTAATTGAGATTATTTATTTCAAATTCTAATTAATGAAATCCATAATTGGAGAATCTTATTATGTAATGTTTTTTTTTTTTTTTTTTTCGGGATAAACAAGTATTCGGTTTTTCTTTTTTTAAAGGAAGCTATGCAGAAACTAAACAATTGCATACAAAATATTTCAAAAATTATCTCAAGATTCAACATGCTTCTCATATAATTACCATTATGTTTAAAAATGTTACCTATATACATTCCAAATATTTTTATAAATAACCTGCTTTATATTAATATTTTTATAAATAAATTTAATAAAATGAAATAAATTCTTACTTAACTGTTCTTCAATTTATTTCTTCACTATTAGTGGTTTATGAAATTTGATATGTTATTTCAAAATCTGTAATATTCAATTCTTAACAGGAAACCCTGGTTCATAAACCACTAACGTTCTAAAAAATAAAGTTAATAACAGCCGAGTAAATTCTTACTCAAGTGTTTATAGAGAGAGAGAGAGGAAACCTGATTCATAAACCATCATATATATGACAGGAAACCCTGGTTCTTAAACAATCAACAGTGGGAAAAACAAATTTAATAACAGCTAAATAAATTATTACTGTGCTGTTCTTAAATTTATTTTTCCTATTATTATTATTGATGATTTATGAACCAGGGTTGTCTGTACAATATGTGTTTTTTTTAATATAGGATTTGATATGTTATTTCAAAATGTGTGATATTTAATCGCACCTATTTAAACAAAAAAATAAAAAACAAATTTAATAATAGCTAAATAAATTCTTACTGTGCTGTTTTTAAATTTATTTCTCCTATTATTGGTGGTTTATGAATCAGGGTTTCCTGTGCAAAATGTGTTTTTTTAAATATAGGATTTGATATGTTATTTCAAAATGTGTAATATTCAATCGCACCTATTTAAACTAAAGAAACAAAGAAATGGATAATTTGAATTGTGTTTTTTTTCATTATCATCTATGAGATGATTTATTTCAAATTAATTAAGATTATTTATCTCAGATTTTAATTAATTAAATCCATAATTGGAGAAGAATTTTATTATGTAATGTGTTTTGTTTTTGGTTTTTTAAAGATAAACAAGTATTCCCTTTTTTAAAAAGGGATGCATAAGGTAAACAATTGCATACAAAATATTTCAAAAATTGTTTCAAGATTCAACATACTTCTAATATAATTACCAAGATGTTTAAAAATTTTAACTGTATACATTTCAAGTATTTTTATAAATAACTTACTTTATATTAATATTATTTAAAAAATAATAAATAATTTTATATAAATATTATTTAAAAAATAATAAATAAAAAATACATTAGAATTATTAGTAAACTTGTTATTTATGAAATAATGAATATAAAATAGACTAGAGTTATTAGTATGAATTCTTTAGAATTACTCTACCAAAGGGCTTTGTTCGGGGCAATAAGATGATAACATGATCTGGTTATTGATGAGGCCCTAGGCTATAGGATTTCCTCCTAGGCATTCTTAAAAAGAAAAGCATGCTATGACATTAATCAAATTTGATGACTTTAATCAAATTTTGTAATTACCACATTTTTTACGGAAGGGTTAGACATGGTTAAGGAGAAAGGTATCCCATCGAACTCTAAACTATATTTTTTTTAAACCAATGAATTTTATGTTAACATTTTGGAGATTTTGGATATACAAAATTTCATATATGAATGAGATGCTTCGGTGGAAATATGGTTAGGATGGGGAATAATAATAATATGAGATGCCAAATATGGTTAGGATGGGGAATAATAATATAAGATGCATTGTAACTTAGTCAATTTTTTAAATGTATAAGATTAAATTAGGTATATATTTAATCAAATTAGGTATATAATGTAATGACATGGTCACTTTAATGGGTGTTAATCTAAGTAAGTCAAGTTGCAATGTTGTTTTAATGTAAATATTGTAAATATTTTTTGTCAAAATTCTTAGTATGGAGCCCAACGTACATGTTTGATTAGGTAATGGCCATATGGAGCCCAAGGTGTTAATGGCCATGAGTTTGACATTAGACTTGGGTACATAACTAGATTATAGGTTTTTAGGTACCATTGAATTTTTTCTTATAGGAACCTTCGAGGGAAACCCACTCGACACTTCTCTTTGTTAGGAAGAATTGATCCTGAGTGGGGAGGATAACACTTTTAGGCTAGAATAGGTACCATCGAGTTATATCACCATGGTGCACCCAAAATATTATGTGAAAAAAGTATAAACTATGGTGATTTGAAATGGATTACTATATAATTTGTCATCTTCTTTGGTACTTTCTCAGAGAAAAAATTGGAGCCATGTACTTGTGCACACATTCTAAGTTCAAGTACCTATTTGGTGATTTGAGGTCCAAAAAATTTTATAGTTTGTGTGGGGCATTTAATCATCATTTTTGGGGTAAAAAATTGCATAAAAAATCCCTAGCCTTCCAATATTGTTCTACTCATTAAGATCTTTCCAACAATGTAAAAATCACCTCAATTATAGTTATGCATCCCACAATTTGACCTAAGCTTTAACCACTATAGCATTGAGCCAATGCCACATCATCCCCAATTAATCACATATGGAGCTATTCATATGAGGAATTTAAGGAAGATTTTAGAGGGTCGAAAAACCTAACCTTGATTGGGATTTGAGGCATGAAAAACCCTAACCCTAAACCTAGACTATTATCAGGGCATGTTAAATACTAGGCTGCTAGGAATGTAAGGGATTCTATTAATATTTTATTGATGTACTATTCCATAGTTGAGTATAGAAAAGAAGTGGATATTATGAGCATAACATGGGAAGTAGAAGACCCTATTGTAGCCATTTAGGCCACAATCCTCAAGGCACAATCCTCAACTTCTAGCTATGTTTTCCCATATTGGGTTTCCCATGGTACATCTTCTATAAGTTCATTGTGTGGATGGTGTTATATTTATTGGTTTAGCTTGTTTCATTACATTGTGTGATTAATAATTCGAGTGCTTTTATTGTAATATTTAATTATTATTATAAGTAAACATTGCAAAATAGAGGACAACACCATGATATCCTGTAGAAAACTATAAGATCTATTATCATGAATTGTGAAATGAAATATCCACGATAGTTTATAGATGATATGGATATAATATAAATGATAAATATCTATTTAATGGTTGAAAAGGAACATGTAGACTATGAGACCACAAGAGGAGAAGGAAAGGATGTTGTACAAGAAAAATAAAAAAAGCATTGCAAGTCACATGTCCAATGGAGAAATCCCCGTTGGGTATAATTTGTCGCAAGAGTGTACAAATAATATTAATCTAATGGTTGTGTGTTAGATCTGGACATAATTATATTAGAGTATGAAAACCATACCCTAGATCTGCTCTGCAAGATTCAAACCATATATGCAATAAAGAATACAAGAAACTACACCATTAAACATGAACAGGGAATTTGAAAGTATGTAAAAATTGAGCCATTACCAATGGGAAGGCCAAATAATACAACTAGTAAAAAGCTTGTTGAAGTAGTTGGACTCTAAAAGTGCCTCCATGGGTTGGTTCCTTGGCTTCCTTGACATGTGAGTAATCCCCTCCTTGGTTGAGTGAGAAAGTAGCATGAAAATGAATAACTATCAAGAGGAAGAGGTCCTTAATATAAGGGGTTGATTTCCGTAGCATGTACCTAATATGAAAATAGTAGTTAAACGCCCTTGACATGGTCTTCAAAATAGGGGTCAAATATGAACAAATCAAGGATAAGAATATAAATTAGGGTTTATAAATGTCCACTTATAACTATTTTCCCCTTTTGGAAAATTCAAGCTAGAAAGTCAAAATTGTGAATTTTATGGAGTTGTGCAACTTTTGGGGGTACTTTCTATGTCGGTAGCACATATTTTAGGTTAATATCTATGTTTCCCCCTTTTTGTTAAAAAAATGGATTTTTCCCAACAACTTCCAAAGGTCTAGTGGAGATGAAAAATGAGGAAAAATGGCAGCTAAACACACTGAAAATGATGTATTTTGGCAAGACTTGTGGAAATGTAACAAGTGAGAAGTTTTTAGGTGATAATAGATTGCCCCCTAATGTGTGAGGTTAGGAGAAAATCATATGACCAAAATACATCATGTTTTTATTTTCCAAGCTTAGAGAGGACAAAGAGGGATAAGAGTTTCCAAGGATGGAGGATCGCTTGCAAAAGGGCCATGGAGAACCACATGTCAATGGAAAAAAAAAAAAAAAGATGATATGTGTAAAAGATCTCATTAGGAACAATATATCCTTACTCGTACTCATCAAGATATCTCATCAAAATGATACAATGGTGTGCCATGGAATAAATGGGCTAGTCAAGTCAGACAAAATGAGGTCTCAATACAGTATAATATGAGGTTGGCTAAGAGGAATCGAAGTACAATACAATGAAATGAAAAATGCCACATACATATTCCTAGATAAAAAAGGACCATATAAACATAGAAGAATCATGACTACAATTGATCTAGATACATAAGAACGGTTTCCCCCTCCCAGGGGGAGGGGAAAAGTAACAACCTAGGAAGTCCTGCTAAAAATAGAAAAGGGGCTCCAAAGATTTTAAATGAGATGGGAGGAGGGAATCTCAAACTAAGGGCTCTGATAATGAAAAAATCGAGCCAATCAAATATGATGAACTGCAACTAAGGATGGATCATTGGAATACGCATGAATCTCAACAATGCAAGAATGAGTTAGAGTCAAGCATGTGCGATCTTACCAAGTATGATATTGATGAGGACTCTCTTAAATTGGTCCAAGGTAACCCATGAAGGAGGAAAATAGGTACTAATTTACATAGGATTAACCCCTAGAATCAAGGTGTTGGTGTTGATATGGGGAATTTAATTGGCACCAAGGAATAGGAGGAAATCTGAAGGTATAGCATCTAAAGTAAAACAACTAGAGTTATCTCTATTGATACAAATTTATGAGCATAACGAAATGAATAACAGATTGAATGTATAGAGAACAACAATATATATCCAGTGAACAATAACTTCTATTGAATAAATAAAATAGGCTGAAACTGTAAAACTGCAGAACTGAAACAACTCGCTCGAATGGTGGTAGCTATCTATGAGAAGAGATGTGGATGTTAAACACATATGTTTGAGAAAAATGATTACAATGAGGCTCTAGAGGACTTTTTAACATTACTCCTGAATTCCAAAACCCTAGACATCCAAAAACCTAACCCTATGAGATGAAATGCCATAATTTATGTGGGCCCTGATGGATAAGTTGGTACCTCAACTTCCCTGGGTCGTAAATTTTGCATACGACCTCTGTTTTAGGTGTGTGTTATCTCGTTGGAAAGGTATTTTCGATAACTATGCATTATTCCATAAAACTTTGTATTTAACTATAGTTTGACTATGGAAATCCAAAAAACATTGTTTAGGCCCCCAAAATAGCCTTGGAAATACAAAAAGATGTATTGATATGAAAACTTCCAAAATAAGTCAGTTGGCATAGCTGGGAAACCACCAATATCCACCTGGATGATGTGTAGGGATTTAGTACATCCTCAGAAGTGCAGAACCCACAATTACAAAGAAATTTCATCATTACATAGAAACGTGTTGAACTAAAACTATCAAGATGAGCCAGTTGGAATAGGTGGGTGGCCACCAATATCCACCTGGATTAGTCATGGATCCTCTTCTCGCGAGTTCCCTTGACATGTATCTCCACTATATGATCAGTGGATGCATGTTCCATGCAGTCAGGGTTGAGCTCTGTTGGTGTCAAATTTTCTTCGATCTATGAGGTGTCGAATAATGGTGGAAAATATGGTCGAAGGAGGTCCACATTGAACAATCGGTGCAAGCCAAGGAAGGGTGGAGTGTTGAGATTAATATAATTTCTATCCATAGCCTTTGTGATAGTGTAAGTCCCATATCTAAGTGGGTGAAGCTTCCGATGGGGTCATGTAAGGCACTCTTTCTGCAAATGTAACCAGATCTTGTCTCCCACCTGAAACTGGTGTGGTACCTAATGTTGATCATGGCGCTTCTTGTACTTAGAATTGGATTTCTGAAAAATATCATGGACCTATTGGTGGATGTGTTGACTCTGCTCACTGAATATGGTGGCTTTGTCGGCCTCAGACTGAACATGGGAATTTTATGCCTATGTGGTTGCAAGAGGTAGTGCAACATCAATGGGACCCAAGGGTTGGAATCCCAGCCCCACCTGAAATGGGCTATGGTCGATGGAGCTAAGGAGAGACATGTTGTAGTTGTGTTGAACATAGGGAAGACTCTCATCCCATGTACATGAATGCTTAGAGTTTTACATGAACATGATGCGCACAATCATTCAATTGATGACCTCTATTTGGCCATCGATTTTGGGGTGGAAAGAACTGGATTTAGTGAGCTTGGTGTCCAACAGTGACCAGAGACTTGACCAAAATGTTTTGAGGAACCTGATGTACCGATATGAGGTGATGGTATGTGGTATCCCAAAATGGACCCACACCCATTCGAAGAAGATCTTGGCAGTATCTTCCGCTGTGATGCTATTCTTTTAGGTTACGATAATGTCCATCTTCGAAAATCGATCAACCACCACAAATATACAATCATTGTTGTGCTTGGTGGATAGAAGGCCAAACATGTAATCCATCGTGGATTCCCAAGGCCTCTTGGGAGTAGGAAGAGGGGTGTATAATACTTGCTTCTTTATGGATGGCTTGGCAATGGCACAAGCAATGAAAGATATGATATACGTGTTGACGTCTTGTCCAAGTTTTGGCCAATAAAAATGTTTCTATAGAATGACCATAGTTTTCTCCACGCCAAAATGAAATTCCATCCGATTGTAGTGAGCCTCCAAAATCATCTTTGCATGCTCAATTGTGGGAACACAGAGGTGGCCCATATGGAACAACAATCCATCCTGGATGTGAAAATTGGTGACATTTGCACATGTACCCAAGAGTTGATAGGTGGTGTCGAAGTCATGGTCACACTGATAAAGTTCGGTCCACTTAGATGCCTCATTCCCACAGGAATGGAGCACTATGGTGAGTGCAACAACGAGAGGGAAACTGAGGCAGTCAGTGAAATGATTTGTGCTCCCTATTTTATACTTGATGTTGAGATGGAACTGATGTAGGTATGTGGACCACTTTTGATGGCGGTTGTTCTGCAACTTCCCCTATGTCTATATGAATTGAAGAGGCTTGTGATCAGTGTGGATGATTGTCTCCTTTCCCAGAATGTAATGTTTCCATTGAAGATAGGCTTGCACAATGGAATACATTTCTTTGTCATAGGTGGGGTATTTTCAAAAAGTATGTGAGAGTGTCTCACTGTGGTATGCTACTGGATGACTATGTTGAGTGAGAACTATGACTACAACATAGTCAAAGGCATCAGTCTCAATATTGAATGGTTGTTGCAGAATGATTAAGGAGAGTACTAGAGTTGAGCACAAGCAATGCTTCAGATCATCAAATGCTTGTTGTTGTTCCTGCCCCCATGAAAAATTTTCCTTTCCACCGTCCTTTGTTACTTGGGTGAGGGCCCATGTAATATGGGAGTTGAATCCCAACACGAACCTTCAATATAAGTTGGAAATTCCCAAGAAGCTCCAAAGCTCGGTTAGTGTGGTCAGGGTTGGCCATTCATGAATGACTTGGATCTTAGTTGGATCCACATGTACCCCATGGTCATCAACAATGTAGCCCAATTATTGGACCCTATTCATTCCAAAGGATCATTTTTCCAAGTTGGCATATAGCTTGTGTTGCCTCAGAGTCCCAAAACTTGTTTAATTTGATGCATGTGCTCCTCCCAAGTTATGTTAAAGATGAGGATTTCATCCAGATATACCACCAAAAAAGAGTTGGTGAAGGGTCTCAATACATCATCCATCAATATCATGAAAGTTGTTGGTGCATTTTTTAAGCCAACGGGCATGACCAGCCATTCGAAGAGACATTTTTTAGATTTGAAATTTGTCTTCCATACATCAGTTGGTTCAATGGGATCCTGGTGGTAGCCAGACTTTAGGTCGATATTGATGAAGAAATTTCCCCCCTTGAGTTGGTCAAAAAGGTTATCAATTCGGAGAATTGGGTACCAGTTATTGACTGTGATTTTGTTTAATGATCTGTAATCAATGCAGATCCGCAAGGTCTCGTATTTCTTTTGCACTAGCACAATCAGGCTTCTACAAGAGGAGGAGTTGGGTCAGATGTGACCCTTTTGAAGTAGCTCTTGGATATGGCACTTGATTTCGTCATTTTCCATCAACGAGCGACAATATACTAGTCCATTAGGCAACGGTGCATTGGGGGTTATATAAATTGCATGCTAGACTTGGTAGTGCATCGGTACCCTGGTGGGTGAGGAGAAGATGTCTTTGTACTCTTCCATGATCTTGTCCACGTTATTCTGCTGCAAAGAGAGGCTCTATGTATATGTCATAGATGTGGCAGTGACCTTTTTCTTACTACAAGCATGGATCAAAAAGAAGACGAATTTCCCAGTCTGTGAAATGACCTTGCTACATTACTTAGCAGAGGTTAAAGAAATAGTGGTAGGCGATGCTACCTCTGGAATCATGTGCAATTGTCCACCCAAAGTAATAATAACACTATGGGGTCTAGACTCATACACAACATGTCGCTTCCATAAATATGGATGGCCTAAAAGAACATCACAAACTTCAAGGGGAGAAATATCACACAATACCTCATCTTTGAACGGCTTGATGATGTAGGGAAGATGACATTATTAGCTGACATGGAGATCTCATCCTTGGCAAAGACAGACGATGGTGTAGGGATGTGGGTGTGATGTTATCATCAGGTCTAGCCGCTTGATGATCTCTGTTGAAATCAGGTTCTTCTGATTGTCGCTATTGACAATGAAATGCAGCAGAGTCCCATTTACCCACATATGTGAGTGAAAGAGGCATTCCCCTTCCTCTAGTTCGCTTGGCTAGACTTTGGTGGTAGCGATAGTGGAACTGGGTTCGACATCGATGATCCGCTTCCCACTTTCTGGATTTAATTCATAGTCAGAATCTTCCTCTAACTTGAAAACTTTCAACTCGGCCACCAGTGACTGCTTGGAGTTGTTATCACCATAACAAATTTATGTGGGAGATCTGGTTTTCAAAACTTAGCGATATCCTAAACTGACTTGGAGGCATGATAAACTGGAGGACATGGCCAGATCTAGTGGGAGGAGGCTAAATCTGGTGTAAATGCAGAGTTGATGGGACCCAATGGGTCACATATCACGAGTGCTATAGATCAACGGTCGAGGATCGTTTCGGGGGAAGAAATTGCGCAAAGGATAATTCTTGAAAGCGGGCCAAAACTTAAACCATGGTTTCAACTCGGGACCACGTGGCGCCACTGGGTGCATTTCGGACTGATAAGTGGGTTGCCCCAAACTGCTTCCCCTCACCCCTGAAATCGAAAAAGTATATAAAGGGGGCACTCGTAGTTATTTTATTATTTTTCAAATTACTGGAATGTTGGAATATTGACATGACCACTCCATTCAAACTAAAGCTCAACAGTACACCAAACTCATGCATTTTCTTCTCATTTACAGGTATTTTTCATCGCCACCATGGACCCTGTTATTATGTCAGTGGCAGAACAAGATCTAGTGTCAAACGAAGAAGCCCTAATTGACAGAGATTCAGATGTGTTCGACACTGAAATAACCATTTCTCCCATATCCGTGTCCAGAGATAATATGTCAGATAATGTAGGAAAACATATACCCTTCCTCGAAGTAGTCCAGGCCACCATAGTCCTTTACACTATCGAGGTCGCATTCCCCTTCCCCGGATTCATAGGTTGGTGTGTAGAGCAGTATTCATAGGAAGAGAAAGTCGCCTTAAATAAACAAGGGTCTGAGGTCTTGTGTAGGGTAGAGATTATGTCTGTTCGAAGCACCATCGACATACTAGAGTCCCTCTCCACAACGTCTGAATTGTTTGAACAAGAAACTATAATCATGGTTTACAAGGAATGTCCCTCAGAAGTCAAAGACCTATTTTTGCAAACAAATGTCAAACCAGAGCATATTTCTGAAAGTTTGTCTCTGCCAATGAGTGTAAATATCATGGTTATTGAAGTCCACAGTTGGGTATGTTCCATATTGAGTTAGATTTTAGGTCTAGATAACTAAAAGCATGTGGTCGAGGTCATGTTAGGTTTTTTTTTGGTGTTTTTCCAATAAGACTATAGTCAGATAGTTTGCATCAACTTTGATGAATTCATCGCTGAAAATATCAACTTTGATGAATTTTCAGTCACTAAGACATTTCAGGTATTACACATACCTGTTGAATATTTTCCTAGAGACAAATAAGAGAGAGTTTCATGAAGTAGCATTCATATCAATTGAATGAAAAAGAATCAAAATGCTCATTTTTATCAACAAGGTCATGTCCAGAGTTTACAGCGTGATTTTTAACATAGTCTACCAAGAGTCCTAGATGACATGAGGAGTTATTTACAACCAAATCCAGAAAATAGAGTGGGGGATTGGGTGTTGTTTATGCATTCATCAGTGATATGAGTTTTGTCTTCTCTCATTGTATGTATTTCATGTGTTCTTTAATTCCATTTGCATTGTCTTATGTTTAAATTGGATAGTTAAAAGTCCATAATTCATCTTGTGATGCTCTCGGCTTAAGCAATTTAAACTATGTTAAGTTCTTCATAACTAATTCAGAATTCATTTCATCAATGCTCTGATGCAGTTACTTGTTTTCTTTTTCTTCTTACACTCTGCAAACTACAATTTATAAATCAAATTCATCGCCTCACTTAGCCTTTATCCTCTAGAGATTTCTATCGGCCAGTCAATTTTTTCATTCAATTTCAGAATCTTGACTCCATAGCCCTAAGTGTCCCTCCCCTTCCTTGCCAACAAATTTATAAAAAAAACCCAAAAACAAAACTAAACTTAGCCATTGATTGCCTGAGAAAAATCAAGTGACACGAGAGAGCCCTCTCTGAGCTGAGCAGGCTAGTACCCAGCTCTAAATTTGGTTTGTAGTTTACCTCTGTCGTTTGTTTATCATCCGAACAAATTTACAGAGTGCTAACATTCTAGCGTCGTTGTCGGGGATCGAAAGTGAAATCTTCCCCGGGATAGAATGACTTAAAAGCTTCATATTTGATTTCTGAGGGTGGCAATGAATCAAACACCTTATTGGTTGAGACTATTTTTACCCTGGCAACTCCATTACTAAGAGACCAGTAGCGACAAGTAGTTTGAGCTAGAAATCCTGGCTCCCAAGAGAATTCACACTAGGAGAAACCCAGACCAAGAAGCTGCAATCCATGTGTCTGATCCTGAGAAATTTGTACACAAAAGAAAAGCAAGGCAAATAAGCCCAGCTTTGCATTTAGACATATATCTATCCTTTCCCAAAGATCGAGTAACAAGCATTGAAGATCTTGATTTTGATGTGAAATTTGAACAAACTTTGTTCAGAACTAAATATGGATCTTGTTTGAACAAGATCATCTTTGACGAGAAGAGGTTCCAAGATTTGATTTTAGCTGCCTCTACCAAACCTATTGTGATCCATACTCAAAACCAACAACTAGTTCAAGTCCTCGCAACAACTATGGCAACTAGGTTTTCCCCTCTTGTACTCCCTACTCAGTTACATGATTTGCCCCGAGAGTATAATCTAAGGATTAAGCTATATGATGTTGAAGGTAGTGTGTCAGCCTAGAAGAATCTAGACTGTTTTAATGACTTCATAGACTTAGAAGAAGTAGATTTTGAGGATGAAAAAATGAGGTTGTTTTCACAAAGCCTTGCGGGAGAAGTTAGAAAGTGGTTCAGAGCTCTCCCAGCAGCTAGTATCATAAATTTTGACGCCTTTGAAACCAGTTTCCTTGCAAAGTGGGGCAACAAGAAAAAACCCCTTCAATTTTTTACTCATTATAAAAACATGAGGAGGTCACCTAACGAAACAATGCAGGAGTTTTCATCCAGATTTGTAAAGGTCTATAATCTAATTCCTACTGAGGTAACCCCCCCTAAAGCTACTCAACTCAGATATGTTGATTCCTTTGAAAGTGATTTTGCTTTGTTGTTGAGGGAAAGAATATATACCTCATTAGATGACATGATGAATGATGAAATAGAAGTGGAAGTGAACCTAATGGCCTCAGGAAAGATCAAAGCTGACTCTGATAGAGACATGAACAAAGTTCAAGATAAGGCACAACCTTCAACCTCACAAACATCAGAAGAAAGGTTTGAAATGATGATGAAAACTATGGATAAAATGATGGAGAGAATGACTTTATATAATAATCCTAACACCAAAGAGAAGGCTGATGTTCCACCGAAAAATCAGAGAAGACTAGCAGTCCCACAAATTAGACAAAGAGATTAGAGAAATCAGGGGAATCAGGGAAATCAGGGGGATCAGCAAATAAGACCTCCTTTTCAAAATAATTATGTAAATGAGAATTATGATGACAATTTTGAAGATAACATGCATTGTTGTGATGGTGATGAGACAGAGGTATTTTTTACTAAAGAGGAACATGACCAGTTCATGGATTCTAATGAAATATTCATGCAGGAAAATGATGAGAGGTTGTTAGTAGAAAGAGAATATTACCAAACAAGGTTGCAGAATGCCATCATGAAATTCTAGAGACAATATAATATTTAAAACCAGAAAGTGCCTGCCAACCCTCCAAAGGGAAATCCTACCAAATAATCTCAGAATAATGTGCCTTCTTCAAGTCAGCCCAAGAAGGACTCTGCTACAAAAAATGTTGTGGACAAAGGAAAGCAGAAGGAAGAATCCCATAAAAAGGTACCTGAAACAAGAAAGGAGACAATCACCAAAGAGGTAGAGAAAACATCATCCTCTTTTAATTTTGAAAGTGAGATGGCCAAGATTAAAATCTCTGTACCATTCAATGAATTGATCAAGAACAATGAATATAGAAATCAGATAATCAATATGCTTAAGATGGAACAAACTTCTGACACTTTGAATATACAATATGATCATCCTGCCATCTTATTTGGCCCACGTGTAGAGGAAAGTAGTGATGTTGAAGAGGTCCCTCCTTTCTATGTCAGCTTGAAGATCTATGATATGACTCTGCACAATGTCATGTTGGATTCAGGAGTGTCCCATAAACTGATGCCCAAGGTGGTCATGGACCAATTGGGCCTTGACATCACAAGGCCTTACAAATATATTTTCTCCTTTGATTCAAGGAAGGTGAAGTGCCTAGGCCTAATCAAAGATATGGTGGTGTCTTTGTCTCAAATTCTAGAAAAGAATATGGTCATGGATGTAGCGGTTGTTGATATCCCTCCCAAGTTTGGCATGTTGTTATCTAGGTCATGGGATGCAAAGTTGAAAGGAACCCTTCAGATGGATATGTCAGATGCCACCATTCCTGTCTTTGGTCAAGACAAGAGATTGTAGAGAGAGGTTTTACTCAAATTCATGGTCAGTAACAAGGCACAACCGAATAACCATCCCATCTACTCTATGGAGACTGAGTTGGGGTCTTCCATTTTCTTCAATGATATGTGTTTTGAAGAAAAAGGGCTAGAGATTGACATGGTTGTCAAAGATAAATCTGATCATCGGATTATGAAGTTTTTAGAGTAGCAGGACAGAGCAGAAAATGAGATATGGAGCATGAGTTTCGATGGAGATGTCATAAGAGAGGGGGAAGGAGGTGGTGTGTGGATTAACCCCCCCCCACAGATTGGCTACAAAAATATTCTCTTAATAGCTGGCTTTTGATTGCACAAACAACATGGATGAATATGAGGCATTGGTGTTAGGATTGAAGGATTTAAAAGAAATGGGTGCTAAGAGGATAATTGTTCATGGGGATTCTAAGTTGATCATAAATAAGGTGAAGGGAGTATGTCAAGCCAATCACCCCAAATTAAGAGAATATAATAACACAGTACTTGACCTTCTTGAATAATTTTCAAAATATAGTGTCTCAGTGATTCCAAGGGGTCAGAATCAGATTGCAGATGCTCTTTCTAATTCAGCTTCAGTTTTCAAAATTCCAATCTTTCCTAGTAGGGGATATGAAGTAGTTTGCTCCAACGAAAACATTCTCCATGATGCCAGGGGTTCTGGAGATATATGTAGGGATAGTTTCATTGATACTCACCATATTAACTTTGGCATAAACTGCGTGTGTAGCCAGAGGATTAATAAGACAAGACCTATCTCCAATCATAGTCAACACAAATTCACCTGCCTCTATTCTTCTTAACTCTGGGAGGAAGTAAGATCTATGATGGAGATCATCCCAGGGTCTGTCTGGACCAGTCAATGCCTCAAGAATCGCCTCATCTGAGGGCAAGACTAGGTCTAAAGAATTTGTAGTGGAAAGGGAACCTTGAGCCCAAATATGCTCAAGAATTGGATCTAACTCATGTGCAGGAGTCGGATCGGGGTCGATCAAAGATTGTTGGACAATGTTGTACACAACTTCTATCGTGGACAAGGGCATGGCCATGCCAGAATGCCCTTTCCCTTCCATCGAGACTGATGGGGAAGGAAGAGTCCATGAATCATGAAACTAAGTTGTTTAGAATGACGACATTTGAAAATTTTCATCCCTAGGTGTTACACATTATTTTCGTCACCCTTATGACCATTAATGATGTAAACCTATGTGTTACCTTTAGAGGGGTCAGTGGCCTGAATTCCTAAAGAAAGAAGGGAGAAGAACTTTCCCTGAGAGAAGAAGTTGTATTTTCCTTTGTAAAAACCCTCTTAAGGAGGATTTTCGCAGGCTTCTATATACACAGGGTGTGAAAATGCCTGATTTCTGAAGGTTTCACTATAGCTAGCCTGTGGAGTTTTTGTAGGTTGCTCTATAGCTAGGGTGCGGCGGCCTTTGTACGTGGGAAAAATGGGCATCTTCTTGATGCTTCTAGAAGGATAATCTTCTATGGTGAGGTGGCCTCTAAATGGTTTGGATCTTACTCTCTTTCATGATTTAGTGGGATCATCATAACCTCCTCACCTTATCCTCTTCAACTTATAAAAGGAGAGGAGCTCTCATGGAGAAAGTTAGTTGGATTGAGCTTGGGAAATTTATGAGTGGCTTTGAGCTTTGCTTTGTCAAGATAGATTGTGAGTAGCTATCAGATACACAATCTCAGAATCCATTGGAGCAAGAAGTGTGTGGGAAGAAAGGAACTATTGGAAGGAACCTAACAACATCAAGGCATTTGTTTGTATATTTCTTCCACATTTTATAATACAACGGCATGTTTCTTTCCCATAAAATTATTCTAATTTTATTACATGACTCCTTGATCACATGTTTAATTTTTCATTGAATCTATTATTGTTTCTTTCACTTTGGTTGGTTTGTGTCATTGCAGATTTGATCTCACAAGAGCACCGGAGCGAAGCCGGGACAACAAAGATATAAGGAAGCGATATCTAAAGGTATGTTATCCATTCCTTCTTTGGTAGTAAATTCAATGATTGTAACTTAGGGAAAGTGCCATGTCTTGTCTTGTTTTGTTCTAGATCTAGGTGGATCTAGAGGGATTGATTTGTGTCCTCACTTAACAATTAGCCCGATAAAAAAATTGGCAACTCCACTAGGGAACGAATTGTTTTCCTAGTTTGTCTTGCTTTCTTGTTTTGATTGCTTGGTTTCTATTTTCTGAGTCACTGGGAGATCCAGCTTGACTCTCTGACTGTTCAAATTCACTAGAAAACCTTCTTAATTTTCAATAAATGAGACAAATAGACTGTACACCAATACACGATTCTTGGCCCCCCAAAAACCATGCAATTTAACTACTTCAAATGAAAGAATGTCCCCAAACTAAGATAAAGCAAGAAATTAAAAAAAAAATATTTTAAAGATAGCTAAAACCAATAGCAGATCTATATAAAACAAAGCAACCAAAACAAATTTTTCCTTTTAACACGAATTATTCAATAAGAGAAAAATAAGTTCTTTCACCAAACAATTGTAAATAAAAAATGATGCTTTGTAACTGAAAGACACTCAAAGCAAGAGACCAAAACTTTCAAAAGAAAACAAAGAAAAAAATAAGGAAAAGATGGCAGAAATCATATTCAAATCTTTTCAAGCAGACTGTAATCAGACCCAACAAATCACCCCAGAACCATATCACAGATCTGGGCAGGGAAAACCACCAAAAAACAATTTTTTCACAATTTCCGCAGGCTGGAAGATTTACACGGTGCATAAATACTTGATTTCCACAGGCCAGATATGGGTAGGGTGTGGAGTTTCCACATTGTTATAAACAGGTAGGGTGCAGAAATCCTAAGTTCATTGCACTGTCCCTCAAAGAAGGGTGCGGAAATCAAACAAAAATGGAAAAAAATTAAAAGTTAAGAAGGTTTTCCAGTGAAGTTGAACAATCAGAGAGTCAAGATGGATCTCCTAGTGACTCAGAAAATAGAAACCAAGCAATCAAAACAAGAAAGAAAGACAAACTAGGAAAATAATTATTTCCCCAGTGGAGTCACCAATTTTGCATACACAAATCAATCCCCCTAGATCCACCTAGATCTAGAACAAAACAAGACAGGACATGGCACTTTCCCTAAGTTACAATCATTGAATTTACTACCAAAGAAGGAATGGATAACATACCTTTAGATATCAATTCCTTATATATTTGTTGTCCCTGCTTCGCTCCAGTGCTCTTGTGAGATCAAATATGCAATGACACAAACCAACCAAAGTGAAAGAAACAATAATAGATTCAATGAAAACTTAAACATGTGATCAAGGAGTCATGTAATAAAATTAGAATAATTTTATGGGAAAGAAATGTGTCACTATATTATAAAATGTGGAAGAAAGATACAACCAGATGGCTTGATGTCGTCAGGTTCCTTCCAATAGTTCCTTTCTTCCCACACACTTCTTGCTCCAATGGATTCTGAGATTGTGTATCTGATAGCTACTCACAATCTATCTTGGAAAAGAAAATCTCAAAGCCACTCATAAATTTCCCAAGCTCAATCCAACTAAATTTCTCCATGAGATCTCCTCTCCTTTTATAAGCTAAAGAGGATAAGGTGAGGAGGTTAGGATGATCCCACTAAATCATGAAAGTGAGTAAGATCCAAACCATTAAGAGGCCACCTCACCATAGAAGATTCTCCTTCTAGAAGCATCGAGAAGACACTCATTTTTCCCACGTAAAAAGGTCACCACACCCTAGCTATAGAGCAACCTGCGGAAACTCCGCAGGCTAGCTATAGTGAAACCTATGAAAATCGGGCATTTTTGCACCCTGTGTATATAGAAGACTACGGAAATCCTCCTTAATAGGGTTTTACAAAGGAAAATACAACTTCTTCTCTCAGGGAAAGTTCTTCTCCCTTCTTTCTTCAGGAATTCAGGCCACTGACCCCTCTGAAGGTAATAGATGGGTTTACATCATTAATGGTCATAAGGGTGACGAAAATAATGTGTAACATTAGGCTGGTCAGGGGCAGATTATATAAGCTTGTCATCGCCAGAAGGAGGCGGGTAATTGAAAGTACCCATCAATTATGGGCACAAACCAACCCCTACGTTGACAGTGACAGGATGAGGGTTATCAATCATCGGTACCTTGGATTCCCCCAATGAAGGGTCAGAACGGGAGAAGGATAACTGGTCAATGGTCATGATTCGACCCTCATGTTGAAACAACAAGACTCGAAAAACTGTGGAAACCATTGCATGCATTTCATAGGTCCATCTCCTTCCTGATGCATGCATCCCTCCCAACCCGCAGGTCAGAAGTCCACGTACACAGGATCTTTTCTCTTCCACTGGCCCGAAGAGCTCCCGAAAATGGCTCTTCTATTTCCCTTTCAGGAAATCTGCACCCACAAATAACTTCAAGAAATTCCCCCCCTTATACTTCGGGAGATCGGACTTCGCACTTTCGCGAATCCGGTGGCCAAGAACCTCATCTCTCAATCTCCAAAACCCGAAAACAGCCAACCCTTGACCTTTTCTCTCTCTATTTCGAATTTCTCCTTATCACGATTTCGGGGGCTGCGATGTCAAGCAACTCGTCCCCTCGACTCCCGAAACCTGAATTACCGAAACTCTGATGCACTCGCAAGGTTGACTTTTCAACAGCTCTTCATTCCATCAGGATTTTAGACTTCACGATTTCGCAAATCCTGATGCAAAGATTTCGGGTCTTCACCCCACGAAACCCCGAAATGGTCAACAGAATTTGACTTATGTGTCAATAGTGTGCCACTTTTCCACCCTGCTGCCTTCTATGGCCCACACAATCCTTTCACCCTCGGGACTTCGCACTTCGTGATTTCGCGAGTCCTGTTGCAAAGATTACGGGACTTCGATCTATGAAATCCCGAAATAGAAATCCCTGTGTAAATCCAACGGCTCCTGTTGGCTTGAATCTACGGTTCTGCCTCTCCTGAGCTTAAACCTTTGGGAATACTCGCCATAACTCCCCTGCTCCTCTGTGAGATATGATAGCTCATGGGACTTCGCTAATTCTCTACAGAGAATTCCAATTGTCCGTCTCTTCCCTTCACAAGGACTCCTGCAATTTTTTACCAAGTAGTTTTCCCATGGTACTCAACTGTCTGCGATGCAAACTTGCAACGCCTTCTCACTATTCCAATGCACAAACTTCTTATGCTTCCTTCAACGGCTGTGGAGACTCTATCTCTTCTGGGCTTTCTCCAACTCTGAGTCTTGGAAAAGACTCCTGCACGCACTCCTTGCGGCATACCTTCAAACACTTCCAAGTGTTGAACTTCCTTGACTCTGCGCACACCTACAACAGCAATCTCTCAACAATCATTCAGGTTACCAAACCTGAACTCTACTCAGCCTGCACACACCTTGCACGGCTCCTGTGCCTGACTACACTTATGAGGGAGTGAGAACAAAAGCTATCTTATCTGAGCTTTCAGAGACAAACCTCTGAACCTTTTGTCAACGCACTCCTTGCGGACAATTCAACTGCACTCCTTGCAAGAACTCTTGCTCAGATAGAGAAACAATTGAAACTCATTCCTTTACCCTTTCCTCTCAGATTTCAAACATTCAACAAGAAATCATTCATACATAGCATAAAAGCAATTGCATGACAGAAAGAGTAAAACCATGAACATACCATTTAGCATACCCATACAAGAAACAAATACAACGCCATGAATCTGAATTAAGACTTCTTCTATTAACTCAAATCTTTGTACATGGGTGTTTTTCGAACACAGTTTCTCTGTTCCAGCTCTGTATGCTCTTCTCTTGGTAATGTTCTTCACTATTCTACAATACACTATGAGGGTGTCTATATCCCGTTTCCCTCTTTCATTCTAAACTGTCTAATCTACACATTAAATTCTATCTACTTTCATTAACTATCATAAATACCTTCTACCTACTAAGGAAGAGAGCGGATCGCTCAAGGTCCATTTACATTTTACAAGTGTGCCTCCACTTGATGACTTCATTAATGTTTCAAGACATTTTTAAAATTTGTGTTGGGCGCTTTTCCAGTTGTCTTTTGCCTCCGTGTTGGCTCGCTTGAGATGCTCCTGCATCACTTCCTAACAAAAGGTTGTAGTCGAGAGGCACATCGACCTCTTCAACTTTGATGCACACAATCTTCCCTCCTAATTGCACGGGAAAAGAAGGAATGATTCCACGTCATCTAAATGAACAAATTTTGAATGTCATAAGAAATGTAGGTGAAGGAGACACAATGGGTTGGCCAATGGCCTTCCAACATGCGAATGACATCATGCAAGTCGAGGCACCCTCGTCAACCACCGTACGGAAGATATTTCGAGTAAAATATTTTTTGGTGTAAGCCACTACTATATGAAACACAACATGGTAAGGAAGATGAGATTTCAAGTCGGATGGATCGAGAAAAATCACTCACGAGTTACAAGTCTCTGCAGATCCCAGGGTGGATAAAAGATCCTTTCTCTACGAAGGGCAGCTCTGGAGGACCTCCAAAGAAGACATCACGCAAGGGTGTTGTGCCAAATCTTCCACAACATAGTAGTTCTAGGAAACTCTCACATTCAAATTATGAGAAGCTTTCTTGAATGCACCTTTGGGGATGTGTGTCATTTTTTCACCCATCGTCTTCTCAATATGGAAAGGAATTGGTGGGTTTGTGGCTTCTTTACCCTTTTTGGAAGATTCTGACATTTCGTAATCTCGAGGCCTAGTTGAGTGGTCCTCTGTGCAAAGGTTACATGGATACTTCGACTTTCTCTTCTCTGTGTTTCCCCCACCAGCATTGTTATTAGCATTTTTCTCCCCTTTACCCTTCTTGTTCCGTTGTTTTTTCTTTCCTTCAGCCTGTTGGTTGGCCTTCAGGTTCATCGATTGTACATTGTGTATGCCCGACATTTGGGTAGGGGGAATAGTTGAACCGGAGTTATGGTTGTTCATCGTATGTTGTATTGAAAATTGTTGCAATTGATTTGACAACAGATCGGTGGATTTTCCTTCTGTTGAACCCACTATACCATCGACATGTGGTCCAGACTTTTGTTTGGCCTTGTCGAGGATGGACCGTGGAACATCTAGCAAGATCTCATAGAGTAAGCCAGAATGAGAGTAAATCGGTTCGAGCTGTTTCGCTCTCATTATCTCCTCCTCCTCTGAAAACACTCTCGAAGTTGCAACATCTTTGGATAGAACTAGTACCAAAGACTTTAGGAACCACTCCAGCAAGAAATCTAGTGGGACCTGTACCTTAATCAATCTCTTCTGACATTGCTATTCTCGGATGTGATCGGAGATATGGTCAGCCTTAGTCTGCTCAAATTTGGCCAGCAACTCGGTGTCGACATCATATCTAACAGGTAGTTGAAAATGGTTTAGGAAGACCATCGCCAAGTCGCTAAAGTAAGAATACCTTGAGCAGTCGAGCTCAATATACCATGTTTCGACACCCCTGATAAGAGTGCGTTGAAAAAAGAGAAATTGTATGGAGTCATCTCGCAGCACGTTTGATGAGCACCATAAGTGGAAGGTTGTCACGTGATCACCCGAGTATTCACCAGGATTCCCTTCGAATTTTGTAATATTCAAGGGAAAATTAGTCGATATGGAGGGCCAACGTGGATCATGACAAATTGGGTTGTTAAGCAATCTTAAAAAGTCTTGCAGATGTAGTGTTTCTAGAAACGGTAGTTTGGGTTGGGTACTATGTACAGGAAAAAGGGGGCATGGATTTTGAATGGCAACAGGTTCCCAGAAAAAGTTGGGTTGCTAGCCAAGGTTCTGGTAGAAACCATGGCCTTGACTGGCGTACGAAAATTGTGTTTGTTGGGATATCATCAGTTGATTCCTGTAATTGGACGACATGGGTTGGGCATGGATTTATCCCTGTGTTGTGCTCCAAGGATTTTGGAAGGGGGTTCCCCCAGCCGATATGACGGGCAAAGGTACTGAGCATTTCCCAAGCTTCCATTGACAATGGAAGGGGTTTCCCCCGACTAGCATCCCTTACAAGGGAATTGATCCCTGCCAAGGATTCCAAAGTCCTTGTGAGGATAAAACTCCTATACTTTCCCCCTGTGTAGGAATAGTACCCTACACAGGATTTTGTTGCCCCCAGCCGAGACGACAGCCGAAGAAAAAGAGTTATTACCAAACGCATCGAACAAAGAGAATAGAATGGATCCCACCAGCGTAGTGTAAGATGAAGGTCCTAAACTTCCTGCTCCAAACAAGTTGTAGTTAGCATTCGGCCCAATGGTTTGTTAGAAATCACCACCGAGAGAGGGGGATGGAGGAGGTATATGACCCCCACCGTAAGGGATAGCATTGAAGGGGACTCAAGTTCCCCCGGTAGATCCTTGCACGGGAGCGTTTGAGCTCCCTACCTCCAAACCCATGGTCTGGAAGGTGGAGTAGGTAAGGAATGAGTTCAAATTGAAGTCTGGCATCCCATATGAAAATGGAGGGCCCGTCGCACTCTGCATAAATGGAGAAGTGGTCATCGTTGATGATGGTATCTGACCACTTCCTGAAGTAGAGGGAGTCGATACCACTATGGTATGGACTAGCGAAGGTGGGTTAGGAGGTAGCATACCCCCTATGGTAGTAGTCGAAATGGGAGTATGAGGACTCCCGGACGAAGTAGCATCATTTGCTTCCATAGTTTCTTGTAATATTATTTGACGCTCGTAAGGTGTCACCCTCAGAGGGACAACTTGTACTAAGATCGGCACCGACAAGTCAATGATCAGAGGCTTCACTGGCCCGAGAGCTTCCGCTCCAAGTTCAGAAATAGTAGGTTCCTCCGGAGTCAAGTAATCTCCTCTCGGAGCAGGCTTGGGCACTGTTTCCTACGGCCTTTTCGCTTCGAAATACCCTTGTTGGTCAATTCTTTATCATAACGATGGTTGTGGTGGTTCTAATGCAACTGACGGCAGGCCCTAAATTCTTTGCGACCGGCAGAGCTCTTGATATTCCACTTTGTGAAAATATCAATGACACAGTAAGGCTTTAAATAGCGTTTAAAACCAAGCACACACTAGAAAAACTCCTATAAGATAAACCAAGCAAACCACTATCTAGTAGGAAGAACAGTTACGCCAACCAACACTAGAGAAACTTATCGGTGCAAGTGCAACTCAAAAACGGAAGCACCCTATGGGTATACTCTACAAAGTGTGACCTGATGTCTATCATAGGTACCACGGTATACCCCCGCATTCACCCGTGTAAGTCCCTAGAATATAGGCAACTAAGTTTCCAACTCGCAAACAGTAACCAGACAGGTACAGTCAACAGTCGGGTGGACTGCAATGAGCAGGATAACAAGTCTGAAACCTACCAAGGGTATCAAAAGGAAGTGGTCCGGAAGACAATAGAGGATATCGAACAGATTCAAGCTCCATGAAGCTCTGTAGGCAAATGCAGGCGATAGTATTCCCACGAAAAATCCTCAATATGTGTTCCCCACTACGTTTAGTCCGGCTTTGGAGGGGTTATCTCTACTTCTTTTCCTCATGTGACCTCGTGTTTAGACCCTGTGTTAGAGGGGGGTCCCAGATAACTTTCACATCACTATACTTTAACACTCCCTAGCTCTGACTCAGATGTTTTTTTAACGGCCTTGAAGAGTTTCCTCTCCAACCTAATTCAAGGCCCTAACCCTAAAATAGTTGGTTGACCCTACAAAGATAAAAGTCTACTTAATTTTATATTTAGCGTTCATTTTAATGTCTTGATTAACTCAAATGATATGGAGGTGAAACTAGTGATGTTATGAAAGACAAAAAGAGGAGAAAAAGATGAAACTCTAAAAGTAAAATTACTTCTAGTCAAAAGTAAAGATTTACAACTAACTCTTTGTCACCAACTTTTCTTTAACCAACTTTTTCCAAGATCTTTAAAAAGAAGACCTAAAAAGAAATTTCGCTTGAGTACAAGCTACTTAAGTTTCAAGAAATCAGTAAAGAACTTAAAAAGATGAACTCTTTTTCCTTTCTAGTAAAATAACTAACTCCAACTACTTTACCAACTTGAAAATGAAAAATCCTTTTTTTTTTAAATTGCTTCAACCAGAAAAACTGAAATAAATCCTTTTTCTTTTTTTTCAAAGCAAATGAAAGGGGTAAAAAGAGCAACCAGATAAGATTGAAACAAATCTTTGGCCCACTGCGGATCATAGGGAATCACTAAAGAAACAAAATAGGTATATCAATAATTCAAAGACTTTCTTAAAACCCTTTCAGAAGTAAACACAAGAAACTTCAAAAAGACAAGTAAATTGAATTCTAACCCAAGCTATGGCTGTAAAAATAGAGACTCGGAACTCTGTCAAGAAACCCTTTAGAAGTATAAACCTCAATCAGGAAAGAGGTTGGATGCCTCTTTTTTTTTTTTTCTTGAACCAGATACTCTATTGTTGCTTCAGCAGCCTGTGGGCTGACCCAAAGCAGGGTGCGTACACCTCTATACTTCCTTAAAAAATAAATAAAACAAACAGTCTTATAGGGCAGGGAGAACTGGTATGGCACCTGAAGGTGACCAGAATCCATTAAAAGGATTAGAAGACTCAAAATAAACTCGAAAGGAAGAAAAACCAATCAGACAACCCAAAATCCCCTAAAACCTTAGAGGCTTCCCCAATATGGTCGCTAGTTCTTCTAGTGGGAAAAACCCCCCTATGAATACACCAGGGTTCAGAATGTAGGAAGATCAATTAACCGTCTAAAATTCAACTACTTATCTAAAATACCCCAAACATACCAAAACTCATACAAGAAAAGAAAAGATGAGGGAGATCGGGTAACTATACATCTACTCTGTGTTCGGTGATGATCCCCTCACGCTTGAAAGTTTTGTTGACTGCACGCCTCCTCCTAGGGCTGACCTGCATTCAAAGATAGAAAAATAGAAAACTACAAGAATGTTATTTCATATACAAATTAGGGTTAGATGTTAGAATGTCAAAACATAAACCAATAAAAGCATTCAGTACACCATGATTTGGGACAGGAAAAGTAATTATTTTATTAATAACTCAATGCTTATACCTTTACAATCAAATTTGGCTACCACTTCGCGAACCTGGTCTGGGCTCCTCTTCACCAAGATCCAAGTGCACCTTTGTATGGATTCTCCTCTCGACCTTCTGATCTCTTCTTGGGAAGTGAATGGGTTCTGATGGAGGAAGAAGGACTAATGGGGAAATGCTGCGGCAATTCTCACAAAAGGGTTGCAATAACTTGGGAAAGGAGGGGATGTGAAACGGGTAGAGTTTCACTATTCTTATGTATAGATGTAAAATGAGACCCCAACACCTCCTTTTATATGACAAAAGGATGGTTATTTGGTTGGGTGATGGGTTATATCAGGTGGATTAATTGGGAAACTACCGAATAGCTCGTAATGTCAACGAATTCCTTGCAACTTTTGCAAGTATACGTGGGTTGTAATCGTGCATCATGCATATGTACGTGAGTTGTAGTGGTGCAGAAAGCATATGTACGCAGGAAGTATTGGTGCAAGGTGCATACATATTCAAAAATTTGGTTTTTTAGAAGAGCAACTCAACAGTGCTTTGGAAAAAAATGTAAGTAAGAGGGCCAAAGGCCAGGTATGCATGTGTAGAGAAATTTAGGTTTATAAAAAACTACATGGAATTTTGACAACCTATGAAATGAGAACTGAACAGGATAATCCAGGTATAAAATAAGAAGCATTCAAAACATCCAAGAAGTCAAATAAAAAGGGAAACAAAAAGAAAAAAGAAGATAGTAGCAGCAGTGACATCTTGGAAGACGATGAAGAAGTAGCCAACTTTGTCAAAAGACTAAAAAAGAGAACCAGTGTTAGATATAGAGGTAAGATTCCATTGATTTGTTTTAGTTGTGATGGTATTGATCATTTTTCTAACAAATTTCCTCACAAGAAAAATAAAAGAAATGAAGAAGATGATTCAAATAGAAAACAAACATATAAAAGAAAAATAACCAAAAAGAAAGTCTTCAAGAAAAAATTTTGCACCAAATAAGATGGTTCCTCATCAGATGAAGATGAAGTCAGTGAAAGTGAGACATAAAGAGTTCTATTCATGACAATTGAAAATTTTGATAAAGAAGACATAGAAGAAGAATGTGAAGAGGCAGAAGTGAATAAAAAGTAGAATTATATATGTAAAAGTAGTTGCTATAGGAAATTATGTAGTGCATTTTGTAACGTCTGTCTCAATTCGCAGCGCTTGAGCCAGTTCATAGCACCAAAGGAAAATCAAGCAGCCAAACCATTCCTGAACTCCAAACAAGACAAAAAATATCATGGAGTACCTGACGACTATGAGTTTGATGCTGGTAATTTCAGATTTGCACTCAGATGCCTACAAGCTGCCTAACCTCCAACCCTCTTCCTTAACTAGTTCGTAGCGCCAGTTCGCAGTGCCAACTCAAATATAGCTTTCACACTTCGAGGAGGCTATTAGTTGATGGTATGACATAATCCCTAGAGATATGGTTAAATGTAGGCTCTGAAAACCATAAATCCTCCTTTACATCATCAATCTTATGTGTTAACACAGATAATCATTCCCAAGAAGAAAAATAAAGTCTAAAGGAACTGGCACCACTAACAGATCGACTAGGACAGTATTCCCACCTAACGTGATAGGAAACTGAGGAAGAATCCCCAGGCATTCGCTAGGTCTTCATTTGAAAGCCAGGTTCTCACTGGTAGCTGACACAAGCTTGGGAGAACCCAAATCTTACCAAGTCGAGGATGATAAAAGAGTTGCATAAGATCCTTCATCTACAATAGTTCGGAGAATGCTTAATTTATTAATTCCAACAATTTTCTGGAAGGGTGAAGAAGAAGGAAGGCAGGTCTCTACAAGATCATTCCAATCAAAGGAAACCACCCTAGGACTTGGAGGGAGCATACTCGAAGAGAGTGGAATTCCCCCTTGCTTAGAAGGTATTGAACTGGAAATATTAAGGACATGGTCAAAAGACACATCACTCCCCAAAAGAAGAGTGGGATCGGCTGAATATTGCATCAACGATGTCACTTCCTTAGACTTGTCACTCTTTAAGAGAAGAGTGGGATCAACCGAAGATTGCATCGGCGTGACCACTTCCTCAACCATTGGTTGAAAAGGATGCGAGACAACATGGTCAAGATATGCATCACCCCCCAAAACCATAGTGGTGTTGGCCAAAGATTGCATCGGCACGACCGCTTCATCAACCAAATATTGAATAGATTGTTGGGAAACCAAAGACGACTCAAAACTAGAAGGATCTTTAGAAAAGGACCATGTTCTTTGTACCATGGAAATAGCAGGGCACAAATGATTAAAATGAGTAATGTGATATCCTATACAAATTTTAAAAGGGTACTTGGCCTTACATTCTATATGTCTAGGCTTCTCAACCGTATTAGTGCCCCCAGCATGACTTGCAGTGGCCAGCGGGTTTCCCACAGCATGACTAGCAAAGGTTGTTTGCACGTATCCAATGTGACTAGCAGAGGTTGGTAACAAGAATCCAACATGACTAGCAGAGGTCGATGAATAGATGCTAGTATGACTAGAAGTAACTGGAATTTTCTCCCAACATGACTCGCAGAGGCTGGTGACAGGACTCCAACATGACTCGCAGAGGTTGTTGACCTATCTATAACATGTCTTGCATAGGTAAGTAGTTGATATCCAACATGACTTGCAGAGGTTGGTGATGTTTGTCCAGTATGACTATCATTGACTAGACTCATTCCCTCAGCATGACTTGTAGTGGATGGTTGTTTGTCTTCAACATGACTCACAGAGGTTTTTGACGAATCCCAACATGACCAGCAAAGGTTGGTGAGTGAATTCCAGTATGACACACAGTGAATGGACTTGTGTCGATATCAAAACATTTCCACAAAATGCACATAGGTTTGTGACTGTGTGAACCGAGACACGCAGCTGTTCATGGGTCATACACAATAAAAGCATGGATATATGCGACTGATATCGCAGAAAAGCATGAATAACTCTGTAAAATTGGAAAAATAAAAAGGACTTTCAACAGGGAGACTCCCAGAAACTTATGGAAAAGTTTCCAGGTAATAAAATATTTGCAAAAAAGATTGGAAAACAGGAAAAATCACAGAAACCAAAAAGGACAAACAAGTCACCCTACAACTGACCCAAACTAGGAGATTCCCCAATGGAGTCTCCAATTTTGATTAAGGGATTTTTCCATTGTGATCATGGGTCGTAATCACAGCAGAGCAAGATCAATTGAAAGAGATAATCGTCTTCCCATGGTGACAAGCACGCAAAAATCAAAGAAAGTAACTACTTTATTTAGGAGAATATAGGGATAGAGAGGAGAAAAGAAGGTGCACCTTGTTCTCTCATTTGATGTTGATCCCTGCTCCAATTCACCGAAGAAATCCTAATCTTCCACAGGAATTAACCTGCAAGACAGATACAAAACTAGGGATGCGACGAAAGTAGTTATATGATCATAACCATGTGCATGTAATATGTCAAATTAAAAGTAGATATACAAACAAATGTACAATGAAGACAAATTTGGGGGAAAACAGGCTCTTTTATTACCAACAATTAGGAAAGGTAAGTTACAATCTTGCCCAACCTTAGGCACCATCTTGAAGCCAACTATCTGGGTTCTTCCAGGAATATTCAGGAATCAACTCGACCTCTAAAGACTTCTCTTAATGACTCGGATAGGGATAAGGAGACACCCTATAGTCATATAAAGGAGAAAGAAGCTCTAGAAAAGGAGTTTCCAGATTTAAGGGGAAGTCGCTCAGAGAATGTAGCGAAAGGAGGCTTACTAGATGTTGGCATCATAACTTTGCACCAAGGGACTTCCCTCTCCTTATACCTTAATGAATGTTTTATATCTTCCCAAAGAGGTTTGGGGAGTTGTATTTTGTTGAATATGAGTAAGGGTCATTGGGAAACGAACCCAACCAAAAAACCCACCCAAAAACATAGAATTATTTTATTTTTCACCAAAAATGAGGGCATCCACGGTTGCAGAGAAAAGGTGCAGATGTATGTGTGTTGCACTAGGGAAACCTGTAGATATTCTCTTAAAGAATGTTTTTAGATAATTTTTGGAGGTGACTTTTAGGGAAAAGTTTAGCAAGCATTGGGAAAGGGTTAGGCCATGGCACAAAATCATAGGTGTGGCATTTTGTGCTATAAAACTGAGATGAAGTTTGATTAGTTAGTAAAGGCCTTTGATTTGTTAGATTTGCAATGTGATTCCATTCATTTTCATCTGTGATTTTTGTTGTCATCATTTTCCTAGTGGTGATATCTAGTTGTGTGTAGGAATCAAAGTTAGTAGGAGGAAGAATCCTTTAGATTTTCATCAAAGTACATAACAGAAGGAAATCCTGGAACAATTTTTCATAAATAAGTTGTCCTTTAATAGGACCTGTTACATCCTGGAATTTTTCATGGTTTTATCTTTCCTTTTCCAATTCTTTCTCATAACGTTCTCTTGAAACTGGCCAACCATTTTCAGTCCATGGAATTGGTAGTCTTAATGAATATGCCTCTAAGAATCAGTTTTTAAAATCATTGATGGAATCTTGAGCTACTTGGATTCTATGTTGAGAATTCAATATTATTTTTTTCTTGACATTAACTTATCCTGCTAGCATAATAAATGTCGTTATGTCTTTGATTCCTAATAAGTTTAAGTCATCCATTGTTTTACTACTAACAAACTTTATTACCTCATTTATTGTTTGGACTTTGTCTCCTAACTGATGCCAATCTTTGTTGATTTGTATTTGGTTTCTTCTTAGGATATCTTTAGTCTCTTCTATCACATCAAAATGAGTTATGAATTGTTGCATATCTTTCTTGATCTAATCCCAAATCCAATGTTTTTCTCCTATCAAATATTTTTTCACAACAATATTTTCTTCATATTTATTCTGCAAGTTTTCAAGCTTAGCAATTTGAACATTGTTTTGAGCTATAATTTTATCCTTCTCATCTATGGTAGTATAATTTTTCTCAATTAAATCATTTTTTATATTGAATTTCTCTTGAAATTCTACTAGCTTTGAATCCTTCATTTCATTCATAGTTTTGGCCTCTCTCACTTCTTTTTGTAGAAATGCAATCTGCCTCTCTAACTTCATTGTTTCATTTTCCTCTGATTCTTCTTGTTGGATATCAACATCAAGAATGCTTCTTTTTTTAAGGCTTTCTGATAAAGAGTCTTCCTTTTCTTTATTCATTCTAATTTCGCTCCATTGATTTTTCCAATTGTCTATTTTGATCTTGCAAAATTTTTAATTGTTTTTGCATATTTTCTTTTTCTTTCTCTATTTCCACTAGTTCATTCATCTAAATATATTTTGTAACATGCATATTCAATTTCTTCCTCAATATATGAATTTATTTATCTTTTTCCTTTATCAAAGTCAGGGAAGATGCTTTGTCTTCTTCTCCATAACCTCTGTCAATAAATTTATGTTCTATCTCATTGACTTAAACGTTTCTGGATCTATTTGTATATATTTCCACCCTTAGCTGATTTTCCAATCTGGTTATTTGAAGTTTTGATTTTTTGAAATTTAAGGAGGCTTGGATAAGGTCCTTTCCTACCATATATCCTATTTGCATGTGCCATTGAATTTTATCCTCTGGGGGCAAGGCATCCATATCAACTACAATTTTCTTAATATCATACTCATGGCGTGATATTTCCTTCTCAGGTTTGTCTACTTTAGGCCTCAAGACAGCCATCTAAAAGAGTCTCTTTTCATAATCAATCGAAGAAAACAACCTAGGGGTTGTGGGCCCTTCATGACTTAATTTAGAATATAAGTATTTTTTTTATTTCTCTACATCTTTCCACTTAATTTCCATTTCTAAGAAGATATCATAAATCTTACCTAAAGAGAACCCTTCTCTAAATACTTCTTTCTCTAAGAAACATTTCTCAACATCTTTAAAATTCAAGTCACTTGAATATTTAAATTGTTATAATGGGAATATGGATTTATAACAAGAAGGCCCCTCCTATTTTTCACTTAAATCTGATTCTTCTTTTTTTTGTGAGTCCATCTTTATTTTCTTAGTAGGAGGTGCATTTTCATCAATTTCCATTGGATCACTTCTTTGTTTTTTTTTTTATTTATAATTTCTCTATAGTTTCTATAACTGCATAGCTTCCTTTATTGCATCATCTTCAATATTTATTACTGAAAAATATTCCAGGATGTCCTTCATGAGATTCCTTGGGGGACCTTCCTTCTTTGGTATATTCAAAGTCTAGTCTTGGAGCAATTTTCGGACTTCAATCTAGGAATCTTTGTTTGCTAGTATTTCTATGGTTGCATCTAAGTGATGATTATAATATTGAAGACCAATTGCATGCTTCATATTATAAATCACATGAAAGGGATCACATTTCCAAGGACTATCCATTTCAAAATTGAATTTCTTAATCATACTTTCTATAATTTCTAAAGTTTATTTGACATTTGCCAAGAAATATAAAACCTATGTTGGAAGCTGAACAATAGTATTTTTTAGCTTTTGAATAAAAATTAAGAAAGTGAGAGGTTAATCTTTTCCTTATTAATTATAAAGAAACAATTGTGTGGGTAAGAAAAACAAGTAATCTATATGGCTGAGATTCAAAACCATAAACTCTTATAACTATATAATCTTCAAAAATATACTAATCTCCATTTTTTATGTGTTGTCCAAGCTGCAAGGCATTTCTGCAGCCAGGAAAAATTATTGGAGGAGGTTGATCATGATTTAGAACATATAAATAGTCATAGCATGATCAATGAAGAATTTATAACCCCCTTTATGTCCTTGATCTCTCAAAACATATGTCCATTCAGTAACAAGAATAACATTTCCCTATTGGTCTATTTTGCTCAATTTTAAAGATTCAAAATAGGAAGGTTGTTGATGCATCAACAAATAAATTAAGTATGATTGATATCTAAAACACTTCCATTCTTCAAAATAATTCAATTTCTCATGAATATTATCTGAAATATATTCTGCAAAATCAAACTTAGTTTCCATTGAAAGTCTTAACAAGAAATCCAAGATAGAAGCATCCACCAATGTATCATCACTATACCCAAGGACTAGAAAATCATGGTTATGACTTCTTTGACTGAATGTTTAAACAATAATGAACCTAGAGGGAGATTTTATTCCACCACCTCCGGTGAAATTATCCAATCTTTCATCAAAACTATTTTTTTTTGTATGACCCAAGGGAGCATATATGGGGATAAATGTATATGATATGACCCCAAGGGGGGGAATATATGGGAATAAATGTACATATAATGTGTAAATATATATGTAATAATATTGGCCTAATGGTAAAGGGGTCTCATGTGCAAGTGTGAATAGTTATATATAGAGGTCATGTATTCATTATTGGAGGGAGGTGAATGGTGAAGTATGAGAGGTATTTGGTTATCTAGAGGGGGTTCCCCTATTATTTAAGGAGGTATTGTGTAAATTATATAACTTGGAGTTGTTCTCCATGCTCAAATTATGTACACGGTGTGTACTTATTTTCTGTTATGATAATTTAAGCATTTGGATCATTACATTTGGTATCAGAGCATCGATCCTAGGGTTTTTCTTCCTCAATAAAGTCATTTTGGAATTTTTGATATAACTTTTTCTCAGAGCCACTTCAGAAGGATAACCTTGGATGATGTTTAGAATACTTATCATACTATCTTTGATACAAATTCCATCTTCTAGGTCATTTTAATTTCGGAGCTACATGCTATGGAAGATAGGGTGTTTGACTAGTCTTGTAACTAGTTTCAAAAAGGTCTCCCAGGTAAAACAGTCATAACTTGTTCATAGAGGATACAATTTGTGTGATACCAATTGAATTGGAAATATTAAATTATATAGTATTTTATGTGAGCATTTCAAAATAAAATATCAAATATTGAGAACGTGGGATGTTATAAAATGTATCTCTCCAGGAAAGGCCTAAAATCAGCAAGGTTTGGGAAAGTTACTCTAACTTTCATTTGGCACATCCAATTTTGGTCAGACCTATGGCGTTGCAAAGAAGAAATTTAAAACTACTACAGGTCACAATTTCACAATAAAAAAGGGCCAAAATTACATATATACATCAGAAGGAAGGTCGGTTAGGAGGACATACTCCAAATCATGGTTTCAAAGGTATGTTTACTTAAAACTATCATAACTTTTGATTGGGATGTATGATTGAGATGATTCAAAAAAAATTGGAAAGAGAAAATATAGAATATTGTATTGGAGTAAGGATTATAATTATTTGAGATTATTATTCCTAATATATTGAGGTTTTACATTGAGGTTTTGGTTAGACCTCAATTAAGAATCAATGACAATACTTAACTGTAGTGGAGATGAAGATAAAAATAAAATCATTCCTAAGGAATGGCTCAGAATGATAAAGAAAAATTGCAAGACTCATTCTAGGGTATGTATTTATTTGAATGGTGAAGTTGATAAGTGGTGGTATAGATTTGATAAAGACACTAGATGAAGCACCACATGGGAAGTATTTGAAGAATTATTCTCAAACAAATGGATCAAGTTCTCAAAATGGAGGAAATGTATAGAATTAAAGATGAGTTAAAAGAAGAAAAATAAGAGATCAAGAAGAAAAATGATGATTTCTCCAATATGTTATCCCTTAATTAATCACTCATTAATGAGGTTAAGAACTTAAAGCAAGAAAATAGTAGCAAAGCAAACTGGGAAAAGGAAGATTCAAGGGAAGAATTAAAAAAGAAAGATGAAGAGATCTCTCGATTATGAAACCATAATAAAAAACTATCAGATGACGTTAAAATATTGAAAGAAGAAAAGACGAATTGTCAAAATCAAGAAGAAAGGAGGATATTGGATGAAGAATCTACCAAAAGACTTGAAGAGGAAAGTTTCAAGAAGATTGAAGAATACCTAAACATTGATGAGGTAAAATAAGAAACAAAATCTAGAATTGAAGAAGGATGTAAAAATTTGATAAATGGGGTGACATTGCAGCTTCAAAAAGAGAGAGAAGACAATATTCAAGAAGGTCACTAGAAGATACTTGAAGAAGTCAAACTCCATCTAGAGGATGTACATGCCAAATATGATGGTATTATATCCAAGGATAGAGAAATCAAAGACCAAGCAAAGATGATCAAGGATGTCATTGCCTCTGAAAA
>ML780396.1:371082-426256 GCA_009831015.1 Picea engelmannii
ATTATCAAGGAAGAATATGGAATACTCATCAATATTCATGGAATATGGCATCAAAAAACCATTATTCCATAAGATATTATCATATACCAACATATATTACAAATTCGAGAAGATTCAACAATGATACATGGAATCAAGGGAAAGAAAATCATGTGACAACCAGACACCAAGGATTACAACCAAAAAGAATTGATTTTGGATGGATGGATCATAATCAATGGAAGGAAGAAACCAAGAACATAAGAAAATCATATTACTTGGTTTCATCACATGTGAAGCCTTTAATTGCAAAGCTTTGAGGAAAAAACTTTTTGAAGGAGGGTACTATGTTATGACCGAAGGGGAGCATATATGAATGTATATGATATGACCCCATGGGGGGGCATATATGGGCCTAAATGTATATGTAATGTGTAAATATATATTTAATAAGATCGACCTAATGATAAAGGGGCTTCATGTGCAAGTGTGAATAGGTATATATAAAGGCCATGCATTCATTATTGGAGGGAGGTGAATGGTGAAGTATGAGAGGTATTGGTTATTTGGAGCGGGCTCTACTATTCTTTAGGAGTTATTGTGTAACTTATTTATCTTGGAGTTGTGCTCCATGCTCACATTTTGTACATTGTGTGTACTTATTTTCTCTTATTATAATTTAAGCATTCGGATCATTACACTTTCTACAATTGATAGCGAACTAAACACAAGGGCTAGAGAATCTTCATTTATTTTATCCCCGTTTCTAGGTAATGCCAACATTTCTGTTAAATCTTTCTCTGCAATTGAGAAAATTGCTCTTTGATTTTTGTTCTTAATTACCCTTGAAGTTGCGTTGTAATTTTGGGCACACATAATCACTAATTTCAGAAAATGAAATGTAAGGGGGACAATTGCTCTAGCTAAACCAAAGTTCCATGTGGGTAAATGTTTGAAACTACTACGTAATTTGGAGAAAGATGTGTTTTTGAGGTCTTGAACAACTTTCATAGTTATTTTGGGTTCGTAAATGTCAAAATATTTATCAGTTGGGTGCTTAAAACCTATATTTTTCCACTATCTTCTGCTGAGAAACGTTTGTTTTCTTCCTAGGAGTCATTTGTGATTCAAATTATGATATCTAAGAAAAGAAAATCGAGTTCCCCTTAAAGGAAGATCTTTCGGAGTAAATAGTAAGATAGGTTTTGATTTATACTTACCGACGCATATGGGTTTATATTCCTTTTTAAATTGCAGACTGGTGGACAAATATTTTTGAAAAACCAGAGTGGTTGTGCCTCATTGTCCAAATAGAAGTTAGTAATAATCATGGGTGGTGGTTTTTTCTATTTTAATTAAGAATGTTATTAAATACTAAATTATGTGTCAGATTATGATAAGTTCTCGTTGATCATGCATCTAACATAATTAAAATGAATCCAACTACCCTTTTGTATGAAAATATTATCTATGATACCGAGTGGTTTTAGACCTGTTTTGGGTGGTTTTGACAATATTTAAAAACCCCCAAAATAAATGTAGTCTAGCCACATGTGTAGTGAGTAGTTTGGTGGGTTCATGACTCTTCGTACTGTTAAGTATTGATTACTTTTAACTCCAAAAACAAATATAATTGTCGATATAATTTATTTATGATAGTTGGATCAATGTGTAAGTTAAACCTATGAAGTAAAGCAATGCATACATATTCTTATGCAGAACAGAAAGTAATCAATGGATCATACATATGGTACACAAATATTTACATTGGAAACCCTTAACCAGGAGAAAATCGGTCTTCCTTAGTGTCACACCTATCAACTCTTCATTGTATTAATTTCACCATTCACAATACAATATATACAAAATTGTAGGTATTCGGCAGCTACCAAAACCCTAATCCCTTAATATGGGATTAATTTAGCAAAAAAGTGGTCGTCAAATCTGATGCACCCCCCACACACACGTAAAGAATATAAAACCTACCCAACATTCTCCCACTTATTGTTTTGTTTGCATACAGGGGGTCATAGGATTACATAGTCAACAATCCAGGGTATTAATTCCCATTATTTCTCTACACTAGGATAAATTCTCAATGCTCACATATTTTTTCAATGAATCTGCAACATTCTTCAAAGTGTCAACCTTCTCTAGCGACACCTTCTTTTCTTCAACCATATCTCTCACAAAGTGATACTAAACATTAATATGCTTTGTCTTTGAATGATAATCTAGGTTCTTTTCCATGAATATTGCACTCTGATTGTCACAATCTAACCTTACTGCTTGTTGTACCAACCCAATACTTGAACACAATCTATGTAACCATATTGCTTCCTTTCATGCATGAGTGGTTTCCATGTATTCAACTTCTATAGTTGAGAGTGCCTCTACAGCCTGTCTTTTTCTCATCCAGCTAATTTATCCTCCAAATAGGTTAAACACATACCCACTTTTAGATCTTCTGCGATCCAGATCTCCAACCCAGTCTGTGTCAACAAAGCCATATATAACCAACACTTTGTCTAGTCCTGGTCTTCCTTGGTAACACAATCCATAACTTTAAGTGCTATGCAAATACCTCAAAACCCCTTTTATTGTTTTTCAATGCTCCTTCTCTGGTTTTGACATATACATGCTCAAAACTCCCATCGCATGTGCAATGCCTGGTCTAGTATAGACCATTGCATACATCAAACTTCCAATTGCACTAGCATATGGAACATGGGACATGTCCTCTTCCTCTTCATGTTTCTTGGGACTCTGATCTATAGATAACTTTACACCTACATGAATAGGAACCTTGACCCATTTACTTTTCTGCATATTAAACCTTTGCAATGTCGTCTCAACATATTTTCTCCAATTCAACCAAAGTTTCATGTTAGCACAATCTCTTTTAATCTACATTCCCATAATGAATTTAGCATCTCTAATATCCTTCATGCCAAATTTGGAGAATAGTTGCAACTTCACCTCCTTGATTACATCCATGTTGTTTCCTACTAGCAACCTATCATCAACATACAACACTACATAAATGAAGTGATTATCAACCTACTTGGAATATAAATTGTGATCAAACCTGCTTCTCACAAATCTCAGTCCATGGATATATGTGTAAAACTTTTGGTACCACATCCTAGGTGATTGCTTCAGACCATACGGTGACTTCTTTAACTTACAGACTAGTTCTTCATTTCCCTTCACTACAAAGCCTTCTAGCTGCTTCATGTAGATTTATTCTTCCATATCCCCATGTAGGAATGTTGTCTTTAGATCCATATGTTCTACTTAAAAATCAAAAGAAGAAACAGATAAATTAAATCTAATAGAAGTTAACTTGGAAACAGGAGAACAAATTTCGCCAAAGTCAATTCCCTCTACCTCGAAATAACCTTTATCTACTAATCGAGCTTTGTATTTCTCCACTTTTCCTTCTACATTCAACTTCTTCTTAAACATCTATTTTCTTCCAATGGAATTTCTTCCAGTTGTCAAATCAACTAGATATCATGCCTCATTTTTATCCAAGACATAGAGACTGAACCCACATCAGCCATAGAAAAATCCAAGTATCTGAATCGAATGGATGAAGCGTATGGAACTATTTTCAGTCTCATTTCTCTTGAACTCATCTTTCATATATCCTCCTATAAAACCCTCAATGAAGTCCGGACCACCATGGAAGGACTTTTTGGCAAATAGGTAGAGATGAGGGGACATATGCTCGAAGTGGAATTGCTCACTTTGGATCCAAAAACCTTCGACAATATCCAAGATTTTTTTACCAAATATAAGGATTTGTTGTCACAACTCAAGGCTTGTGGGGTTGATAAATATGAGGATAAACAAATGGTTCTTACCATTCTTTCCAAAATTGTTCCGGAATACTCAGTGCTTTTATCGACATTTCATTTAGTTAGGCTCACCTCTAGAGCCACCTGGACCATGCCCTCTCTTGAGTTCTTTATCGAGTCTCTGACACAAGAGTAGACTAAGCTCATGAACATGGGAAAAATCAAAGGCTCAAAGGCACATGCACTTGTTGTGAAAGATGGTAGAAGTCACCAAAATCAGAAATATAAAAACAAATACAAAGGGAAGGCACATGCAAATCCAAATAAGGAAGGGTACTCAAAACCCTTCAACAATTCCTCTGGATCCAAAGGTGGAAAGGGAATAAAAGGGGAGAAATGCACTTACTGCCAACAAGGATTCCATCCAAAATCTCCATGCATGCAAAATTAGATAGATCAAATGGCACAAATACTTCAGCAAAACAACCTTGGAGATCACATCGCTAAGGATGCCAAGAAGAAGAATCTAGAAGATCAAAACCCCAAGAAAGGTAATTCTAACCATGCTTTAATTTTCATTAAATTCTCTCTCGATGTTTGGATTGTATATTCAGGTGCATCACACCATATGGAATCCACAAAGGAAGTCTACTCTTCATTGGATGCATGCAAAGGTCCTCCTATTCTGATGGGGGATGACTCTCCAATCAAAGTCACCGTCAAAGAGAGAGTTGAACTCACAAACGGGAGCTTTGAGAATGTGCTACACGTTCCCAAACTCTCTGTCAATCTTCTCTCTATGTATCAAATGACAAAATCTACCACTAGAAAGAAATTAATATTCACACCTGATGTTTTGGATATCTATGACATGAAAACCAATTCCAAAGTTGTTATTGGTGAGTTAAATAACCAATACAGATTCTACACATTTTCTGAATTTATTGAACCATATTATGCATTACTACTTACACATGTTGATGAAAGCAGTATGATATGGCACAAAATGTTCGGGAATTTAAATTCCAAATACATACAACAACCTAGAAAATAGGGAATGGTTGAAGGTCTACCTGACATCCACTTCTCCAAAGTAATTTGTGAGGGATGTGTCCTTGGAAAACACCCTCAAGATAAATTTGACAAAGGAAAGACTCAGAAGGCCTCCTCTCCTTTCGATCTGATCCACAATGATCTCATGGACCCTTTTTTGCATCCATCAATCAGTAAAATAAGGTACGTTCTCATTTTTTTTTATGATTTCTCATGCTAAACATGAACTTCCTTTCTCAGAAAAAAATATGAGGTATTTCAGCATCTCAAATATTTCAAGGCCCTTGTTGAGACATAGTCAGGAAGGAAGACCAAATTCCTCTGAATAGATAATTGGGGGGGGGGTATGTCAACAATGAGGTACATAATATTTTTCTTGAGGTCGAGATTCAGTTGCATTACAAGGTTCCCTATAGTCCACAGCAAAATAGAGTTTTTGAGTGGAAGAATAGATCCTTGAAAGAGATGGCATATTTCATATTGCATGCAAAGTCACTTCCCCGAAGATTATGGGTTGAAGAAATTAATTGTGCCAAATACATCCAAAACAGATCCCCCCATAGATATTTCAAGGATAAGAGCCCCTTTGAGGCTTGGAATGACCTCAAACCAAAAGTGACCCACTTTCGTCTATTTGATTCACGTGCATGGGCCAGGATTCCCTCTGAGAAGAGGAATGCACTTTATCCACAGAGTACAGAGTGTATCTTTGTTGGATACCCAAATGGTGTGAAGGAATACAAACTCATTGATTCCTCTATAGACTAACTCATCAGTGATCTTAGTGTCCAATTCAAGGAAAGTATCTCGCATGCACCTCAGTAGCTGCATGCAAACACTTTTGTTCTTCCACCTGTCATAGATGATGAGCATGTGCATGCTGACTCTTCTTCAGATGAGAGTTATGATTCATAGGATTCAGATGATTTAGATATTGATCCAATATAGTTAGATGCAGAGTCAGTGAACACAGATGCATATGCAGAGCCACATCCAAGGCCCAAGTGGGTCAATACTACTCTTCAGGATGCAGGAGATGATTTTGGGGATCCAGCTAATACCAGGAGGACTCGATCTAATTTTGAGGAGCCTCCTCTTGCACTCACCACCACTGAACCGATGCTACCCAGGCATATTTTCTTGGCTTATTTTGTATATCCACAGTCCTATGGTGAGGTTGTTGGAAATCTCTTTTGGGAATCTACCATGCAAGAGGAGTACAACTCCCTCCTCGAGAACTGGTTCCCCTTCCTTCAAGAAGGAAACTTGTCAGGTGCAGATGGGTCTACAGGACCAAGAGCATAGTAGATGGACAAGTCAGCATATACAAATCCAAGCTAGTCTCCAAATGCTTTCAGCAGGTGCATGGAATTGACTATGACGAGACCTTTTCTCCAGTAGAGAAAATGGATTCCATAATCTTGGAACTTTCCATTACACTAGCCAATGGATGGGAAGTCCATAAGATGGACGTAAAGAATGCATATCTTCACAAAGATATCTCTGAGGAGATCTATATGGTGAAGCCCCAAGGATTCATGCAGGATTCATCTTTGGTAGGTCGACTGAAGAAGTCCCTTTATGGCCTCAAGCAGGCCCTGAGGGTATGGTATGCCAATATGGACTCCTACCTATCATCACAGAATTGTGTACGTTGTAAGTCAAACCCAAACGTTTACATGCTCAGGATGGTTGATTCACTTCTACTCCTAGTTATGTATGTTAATGATTTGTTGATCACCAGTTGCTTGACTTCAATGATTGTTGCAATAAGGAGGATTTTGCATGACAGGTTCTTGATGATGGACATGGGTCCGCTACATTTCTTCCTTGGTCTCGAGATCAGTCAGGATGCATCAAGCATCAAACTATCTCAGGCCAAGTATGCATGAGATCTCCTCGAGAGATTCCTCATGAAAAACCATAAGTATACCCCAACTCCTTTCCTATCAGGATTCATACTTGAGGATGGTGGGGACACTCCACTAGTGGACAACACACTATACAGATAGCTAATGGGGAGCTTCTTGTATCTCACACACTCAAGACTAGACCTCTATTATGCAGTCAGGGCAATCTCTTGGTTCATGTAAGATATGCATGAGATACATTGGAAGGTTGAAAAGCATATCCTTCCATACATAGAGGGTGCCATCACCTTTGGGATTCACTATGCAGCAAACTATGCATTGGACCTCATCGGGTTCACTGATTCTGACTGAGTTGGCGACAGCATTGATCGCAAGTCCAAATCTAGTTACTCACTCAGTCTAGCTTTTGAGCCCATATGTTGGTCGAGAAAGAAGCAAGTTGCTATTTCTCTATCTTCGGTCGAGGCAGAGTACAGATGGGTAGTTAACATAACCATTCATGCTATGTGGCTATAACATTTTCTCACTGACTTCGGCATTCAGTTTCATAAGTCAATCCTCATCTAGTGTGACAACCAGAGCACTCTAAAGTTTTTCATAGATCCAGTTCATAGGCAATGAATGAATCACATCGAGATCCACATGTACTACATCTAGGACTTAGTACACGAGGGGATCATCAACCTACGGGTTTTTCCTTCAACAGAAAATATTGCATACATCTTCACCAAGACCTTCACTGAGAAGAATTTTCATTCTCTACATAGTCGTCTTGGAGTGAAGGACATAGTTGTCTAGCAACTATTAGTTCTGTTTGATACATTGTACCTTGAGGGGGGGTTTTCCCATGAGGTTTTCCCTCTTTCCTTGTTTATTTCAGAGTGTCTTTTGTTTTCGGGTACCTAACATGGCCTTGTTTTCGGGACCCATTCTTTTATTTTCACCATAGTGATGCTCATGGGTCTTGGATATACTTCACACACACCTAGGATTTATTTTTCCTAAGTTTTTACCTATGTTTATTAGTCATTATCCATTCTCCTACATTTTAGGGAGAATATTCATTTTACTACATTCTAGAGGAATATTCTTTTCAGTTTACACTTTAGTTGGATCAGTTGAGTGGAGTCTTGATGCCACATTGGTTCCATCACCATGCAGCATTGCGATCATCACTCCTAATGTGCATTGTCCTTGGGATTATCACTAGAGTGGTGCATTATTTATGCCTTCAGTCAGTTAACTGAGGATTGAGAGGCTAGTTGACTTAGACTAGGTGGAAGTTAACTCCTGTAACTGCCGACGTGTGTCCAGATCACTCTATACCACCACTATGGCACATTGGATTCTCTTCCAGTGTGCATTAGTTGATTTATACAGAGTATATAATGTGTAAATTATCATTCATTCATTCATTCATTCATTCAGTTAATACAATTATTTTATTATCTCTCTCTCTCTCTCTCGTTTCCGTATTTTCTCATTTTTCTGCAAATTGTGTATGTCCTTTACTATATAGATCTTATCTAGGCAAGTTCATCCACATTTACAATTGTTCTCATCAATAATGGAGTATGAGGTTCTTCTTATTCTTATTCTTATTCTTATTCTTATTCTTTCATTGATTCATATTTTGCACCATCCATCTCATACTCTATTTTCTCATGTTCTTCTTGCCTTGGTAGGAATTCTTGTTTGGGAACATCTTTAACCTCTCTAAAAATAACATCCCGACTATAAATAGTCTTCTTAGTTTTGGGTTTCCAAAGCTTATAACCTTTCATACCATGTTTATAACCAATAAAGATACACTTTTAGGATTTATTATCCATATTACTCCTATTTTCCTTTGGAACATGTACCTAAGCATCACAACCAAACACTTTGAGATTTTCAAGAGAGGGTTTCTTACCAGTCCATACTTCATGTGTATTTGTGTCCACCAACGTTGATGAGGGTGTTCTATTTACCAAGTAACATGTAGTACCCACTGCCTCTACCCTGAATTATTGTCCTAACCTAGCATCACTAAGCATGCTCCTTGCTTTTTCCATCAATGTCATGTTCATCCTTTCTGCAACCCCATTCTGTTGAGGTGTGTATGGATTAGTGTTCTTCCTTTCTCACCGCACTTCTTAGAAAAATATTTGAATTCATTCCCACATAATTCTCCACCATTATCTGTCTTTAACACCTTTATTTTCTTCTCTGTCTGATTTTCTACCAGAGCCTTAAACTCTTTAAATTTATCAAATACACCAGATATCTTCCTAAGAAAATAAATCCATGTGTTGATTGAGAAATCATCTATGAATGAAACATAATACACATATTTACCTAGTGATGGAATAGGGATAGGTCCAAACTCATCAGTGTGTATCAACTCTAATATCCCCTTTTATCTTGTAGCACTTGATGGGAATCTTACTTGATTATGTTTACCATATATGTGATGTTCACATAAATCAAAATCCAATGTTCAATTAGACATACCTTCAACCATATCTTTACCATGTAGTGTTTGAAGGCCCTTTTCTCCAATATGTCCCAGTCTTTGATGCCATAGCATGATATTCTTTCTAGGGACAGTATGGATATTGTCTTCTTTATTTCTCTACTCAGGGACAACAGAACTGTTACATGCACCAAGATAATTTCTTCCCAACAAATTGTACATAGTTCAACATCGAACTCCCCTCGTCAACATCATTGCTCATCTGACCATATTGCAAGTTCCCTTTCCCAATAAAGTATCCACACTTGCATCATCCAACTTACTTACATATATTAGGCTCCTATATAGATATTAGAATGTGCATAACTCCAAGGAGACTTCTAATACATCCATCTTTCTGCAATAGATTAACCCTTCCATGTTCCATGATTTTGGTTGTCAAGTCATGTCCTAGGAATACATCACCACCATCATATTTTCATACTCACTAAACCACTCCCTATGACAAGTCATATGAAATGATGCAACTGAGTTGATCAAACATACATCACAATTTGCAGTACCTATAGATGTCAGGTAAACATTACCTCTTTCTTCTGTGGAGGTTTTTTCCTCTATGGAAGAGGCATCAACAAATCCCTTTGCTTTATTAACTTTCTTAGACCTACAATATTTCTTATAATGCTCATCTTTACCACATTTCTAGCATTTCCTCAAATATTTTCCTAGGGATTTAGATTTAGATCCACCACCCCCACCAACCCACACCACCCCCCCACCCCTGAGGACTTATTTGTATTCCTATATTGGGGACGACCTATTACAAATAAAGAATATGTGTTATGATTATACATTCTTTTCTACCTCATATATTCTAATAACAAGGATGAAACTACATCATCATACTTCAATGCAGATTGTGTGGTACTACCAATTTCTAAAACCATATTATCCCAAGAGTCTGGAAAATAAAATAACAAAGTAATACATTTATCTTCTTTTGCAAGCGTAATATTAAAACATCCAACTTGAATTACCAGATTATTGAAGGAATTTATATTTTCTATCATAGAATCTCCATATTCCATCCTAAGATGATACAACTTATTTCGAAGAAACAACTTGCTTACCAAGGACTTTGACTGAAACAAATTCCCCAAATTTTCCCATCGTTCCTTGGTTGTATATTATCCTGAAACATTCAATAACATCAAATCAATCATGAAGATTCAAATAATACGCCTTGATCTTCTATCCATCTTCTCTCAAACTTTCTTCAACATACCAATAGACTGAGTACTAGTAGGTTGTGTACTAGTAGCTTTTGTACCAGCAGTTTCTGTACTAGTAGTTTGTGAACTAGTAGGTTGTGTACTAGTAGGTCATGTACCAGTAGGTCGTGTACCAAGATCCACAATGATCCATTGCTCTTTGTCTACAAGAAGTTCATCCATATTGTGCCTCCATAGCTCAAAGATTTTACTGTTGAACTTCTCAATCTCGATCCTAGAATTTCTTTCCATTATCTTTCAACACATGAATCACCACTGCAAATATCCCACTGAACCCAGGTTTATCACAAACCCAATATAAACTTGATCTATCAAAACCGATCCAAACCCTCATCAAAAAAGGTGTCTCCCTGAAGCCAAAGACGTGCTATGATACTACATGTAAGTTTTAAACCTATGAAGTAAATAAATCCATACATATTCTTAAGAAAAACAAGAAGTAATCAATGGCTCATACACAGTACACAAAGATTTACACTAGAAATCCTTAATCGAGAGAAAACCAACTTTCTTTGGTGTCACACCTCTCAACTCTTCATTGTATTAATTTCATCATTCGTAATACAATATATACAAAATTTTAGGTATTTTGTAGCTACCAAAACCCTAATCCCTTAATTTGGGATTAATTTAACAAAAACGTGTGGATGCAAAATTGTGCAATAGGAATCCCTCCTCCAAAAGATTGCAATGCACTATATTGTTTTTATTACTATATTATCTAACTAATAGGTGGGACCCCTTGGAGAAGTTCTATTAAGTTGATTTTTCTCCTTTTTTCTGAAATAAATGTGACCTGTAAACGAATGGCTAGATTAAAATACAATGTGGTATTATATTCTTCTCATATGCATAAATGGATAGATTAAAATACAGTGTGGTATTCTATTCTTCTCATATGCAAAAATGGTTTCTTCGCCAAAGACTTATGAGACTCCTTATCCTCATATTGCATTAAATATGTTGTTGTCGTTATTAAAAGAAAGGAAAAGGGGGAGAGAACGAGGAAGAATTTGTTGATATAAGGTATGATCTTATTCTTGTGATATTACTTACTTTCATTCATTCTAAGTTATCTTAGAGTCTTAACCCTCTTGTTGACATCAGGGTCTTATTGAAGATAGCAGGATTCAAGGATTGAGATACATATTTCAGCAGCTTATTCGTGAAAGGTTTATCATATGATCTTGATAGTCTGTGTATTTTTATTTGTATATGAATTAGATTTCATTACTGATAGGGTATATTTTGAAAAGTCGGTGAATGATATTTTCGTGGCTAACTTGATCCAGAATTCTAGTCTCAATCCTCTCTTGTTGTCGGAGTCTTTTTGTCTGGTGCCCAACTAGGATCTCTAAATTTGATCTTGGTCCATATCCTCGCGATGGTTTGAAAAGGGGTTATGATTGTAACTTGGAATGAAATCAATAAAATCACTTTGTTGATTTTGGTCTCACATGTGTATTTTATAATACTATTTTCAGATTTGTATTTCATTTGTTCCTTAATACTAAAAACACAGTACATATACATTTTTCACTTTCTTCTTTTGCATTGTTTAATTATAAAAGACATCATTGATTCCTTGTATTTATTGCTCGAGAATCAATTGATAATTTTGTCTTGGGATATAAACCCCAGGTGATAATCCCAACTATCTTACCCTAGCCTAGTAGGATTCAAAAATGTTGGAGTCAGTTTCTTCATACCTTTTCCTCAACAAAACGCAATCGTCAAATATGGTGCACCCCCACACACACAAGAAAATAATATAACACCTACCCAACACAATGCACCAGATTATTTAAAATTTTATACATTTTAAAATCATAAGCATTTATCGCATAACATATTTAACCATTTATATTTATATAATTTAAATATTTCAACTATTCTAAAGGATAAAAGCATGAAAATGCTTATGATTCAAAAAACAATTACTAGACTTATTTTATTTATAACACATCTAAAGCACATTCAACAAGGGTTGAGCACTATGTGGTAATACAGGTTATATGTCATTCTAGAGAAGTGTTTATGAAATATGTCGAGAATTTAGTGTCTGGGATATATTTTGGATGGGCATGGAGTGCATGCGGATCCAACCAAGATCCAATTCATTTGTGATTTTTCAACCCCAAAGGAATTAACAAAGCTTTGCAGTGCCTTGGGTCTCACCAACTTCTACCATAGGTTTATGTTATGTTTCTCTCATATAACTTGGCCCCTAAGTCAAGTGACCAAGGTTGGAGCTAAATCCGTGTTTGTTTGGGCTAAGGAACAATAGAAAGCATGCAAGGATATGAAACACTACCTTTCTCGGCACTAGTGCTCATTCTAATATAATTGTAATAGGCATTCAAGATTGACACAAATTCTTCAAATTGTGTTGTTAGTATAGTCCTCACTCAGCATGAACATCCATTGGCCTATCATAGTGAGACACTCTCTAGCGATATTTGTAGATACCTGACCTAGGACAAGATATGTCAACAATGGAAGCACTATAATCTAGGAAACGAAACCATCATCCACACTAACCAAGAGCCTCTACAATTCAAGTATACATAGGGAAATATGTAGAAATATCGCTATCATAAGTATTCCATGCACCTTTAATAATTCCACTTGAACATCAAATATAAGAAGAGCATCACAAACTGAGTTGTGGACTCCCTTAGTTGACCTCTAGTTGTTACACACCAAAATGGCACACTTAAGTGCCGCACCTATTTATGCCTAAGTGTCGCAAGCATCATAAAGTGTCATATACACCTTACTAAGTGTCACATGCACTTTACCAAGTGTCACAACACCTTGACAACATGAAATAACATTTTTCACAATCCCTAGTCAATGTGGTGGATAAATATATCATATGAAGCTCAAAATACTATGTGCACATGAATTATTCATTATTATTCATAAAAAGGAAATTAATTTAGTGTGAGAATCCACCTCACATTTAATTTCCTAATATAAGGAGAAGTTGAGAATCTCATGGATGGTTGAGAGATTTTCTCAAACCAAAATCCTAATTTGGTGGATCTTGAGAGATATTTCCTCCTTAAAATCCTTGAGAGATATTTTCCCCCTAAAATCCTTGAGAAATATTTTCTCCCTAAAAATCTTGGAAATCCCATTTTTTTGGATCTAGTGAGTTATATTATCCATGTTGACTAAGCCTCCAAATCCTATATAATAAGGGATTTCCATGGTGAATGAGGGGGAATAATCAGTGAGAGTATCGTCATTTTGATCTTGGTAGATTTGTGCAAGGGGTTGGACAAGGAGAGCCTGGAGAGGTTGTTGTTGCATCAATCGTGGTCCGTAATTATTCTCTTTGGGTTCTTATTTGAATATACTTGGCCTATTTCCTTCAAGCTTATGTATTCTTGCATGTGTTTGTCTATTGTTGCTTTAATATCCGTAGATGAATTTGTTTTACCTAATCTTGTAGAGTCTGAGATAGTTGTTTCTCATTGTTGCCCATCGCAGGAATCAAGTTATGCTAGGGAATTTGAAGATCGACCTCACGGATTGGAAGCAACGAGGAAAAACTGTGAAATAAGCTGCATCACAACCTTTCTCCCTCTCTCTTTCTTATTGGTTAAACTGATTTCAAAGGGATGTTAGTGTCCACTTGTGTTTTTTTGTCTTGGTATTAGGGTTCTGTAATCCAAGTGAGGTTTCATATATCCGCAGGAAAAACATTCTGTAACAGAAATTGGCAACTCCATTGGAGAGAGACTTTGACTAGTATTTCCATAGATTGTGTGAAGCCTTTTCCTATATTTAGATATTATTTTATTCTTGATTATGATCTGCTTCCCCTTCTCTCTTTCTCATTGAATAGATAACAGAGTCATTGACTGAGTTTTCTTATTTTTAAGCCTTCTTTTTGAGATTTTTGGAAGGGTGGCACGCCCCTGTTGTGTACACTAGAGTGTCATTTCTAAGGTGGTGCTCCCCTATAGTGTATACCAAAGCACCACTCTGCTCTGTCTTCTTGAGAAAAAAAGATTTGGTGCCATGTTTTATGGTTTTCTTCTTGTTTTTTCTTGCTCTTTCTCAGTTTGAGATTGAGGATATTTTTGTCCAAAGACTCCTTGACTGTATTTGACTTTGTTTTCTTGAGAATTTGACATTTATCACTAGTTCATGTTTCTCCCTTGAGTTTGAAAATTTTATCCTAGTTGTGGTCCCCTTGGGTTAACAGGATCCCTTGGTTCTTTTTGCCTTTAAGTTTGTCTGATCTTTGTCTCGCAAACCTTTAAGATTGGTTGGTTTTTTAGGATTGTTCATCCACTAGGGTTTGCAAAGGTTGCTTGGTTTTGAGCCTTTTTATCTTCATCTAAAACATCTCGCTTTTCTGGATGATTAGGACTCTTATGCTTACCACAGCCCTGCTTGATTTATGTTTCTTGTTGTTCATTGTTTGAGGATTTTCGTGTGTTTTTCTTCTTTCTCTTTTGCATATTTGAGTTCTTAATTGACCAGTTTTTCCCCTACTTGTTGTCTTTCAGTTCTCATCATTTTGAGTACGCTTTGTTTGATTTTTTTTTTTGCCTCATAGTTCTCTCTATCAAACATAGATCTCTTTCATCTAAAAGTTAAGAAGTGAAAATTTTGCATATCTCATTACATACATAATCAAACAAAGAAACTTTTGCATTCATTATTAAATTTGTTTTGGTTTGTGTTTGGAAAAAGATCTAGTTTTTCATGTGCATTTTGGTTTTCGAAAACATTTGTTTAGTAGTTTGGCATTGAAAAATTGAAAAGTTGCATTGTTTTGAGTGCTTTCTTGTGTTAAGAAGAATAGAACTCTTCTCCCTTCCATACATAGAATTCATCGAAAAGAACGAATTGCATCTCACTATTTTGCATTCTCTTGGAGTCGAGTCTCTTACACATCATCGGCTTCATCTTTGTGAACCCTCTGAGTTAAAATCCATTAAAATCAACCACGTGCTAATAAAATCAACTAGAACATTTTTTGGATTTAGCACACCAACAGTAGAATAGGATTAGGGTCTTTGGACTAGGTAGAGTGAGTAAATTGTCCAAGACTACAAAACAGATTGTAAAGCACTAAAGAGTGTACAAATCCAAATTTTGTATAAGCATAGTTGGGAACCCCCTTTCACATAAGGGCTAAACATGAGTTCTTGTGCGGGGGAGTAGTGAATATTACCCCTCCATATCTTGACCAATCATAGAGGATGGAGCATATATTGGGGGGTTTTCTTGAGAAACCATTGGTTTCATTTGGTCATGGTGCTTCATGAACTCTAAATTTTTTCAGGGTCCTTTCGAGTCCTACCAGTCCACTTGTCTTTATTTCTCTTGAAGAGATTCATACTATGATACCTTTCCCATACATTTGTTCCTTACTTTCGATTGTACCCGCCTGAAGGCTGACTGTGATTTGGCATCCTTAGTGTCCTTTCCTAGGTACCTACAAAGGTGACTGTGGGGGGATTCCCACAGTATCTAGGGTAGACGTCGTATCACACTCTCAGTACCCTTAGAGGGTGATCCCGTGAAAGAAAAGGTTGCTTGCACCAAGAAGGGATATTACGTGGAGGTCGGGGTAGCTACTTCTCACTTCTTTGTTGACAGATTGATATCCCATCTTTGGAAGATCCTTGAGCCTATTGTTTCTCGGTTGATTTCTTTTAGTTTTCATAGGACTGTGTTTCTTTGACTTTCTTAGTTGGCCTTAGGATCGGATATTTCACAGTTTAAAAGTTATGGATCATGTTCAGGAACCTCATCATAATATTTCTTATGAAGAAATGATCACATATCACACTTATGAAACCAAGAACATCGCTCCTGGAAGTGGCCAACACATTGAAGAACTGGTCATGGCCTTCGTAGAAAGCCTTGCATCTTACATGAATCCTCTTTTTACTGATCTACTTGTCCTACCACTCATTGATCCACCATGCACAAAATATATTGATTCTTATTATTCTTATCGATTACCGCCTGGTTCGACCATTACACAATATTTTGGTATGAACCCATCATCTTTTGATTTTTTTTAAGTACTTGGTAACTCATCTTTTTCCACAACTCATGTAGTTGTTACTTTTGGTGCTTTTGCTTTACTGTAAACATTAGTGACCCAGGTAACCCTGACTCAAACACATGCACATACATATCCTTTCGCACGTGAGTCAGGTAATATTCATGCTTCACTTTTTCTACACATGCATACACCAAGTGCTTTACTTGGTCAGCCCATCGATTGGATAGTTGGCAATAAATTCATTCACACAACCACAGTTTCACAAGATACCCATCCTCCATATCACACATCACATATTATAACACCCTACATTGGAGGTCAATCTTTAATGGGAGGCCAATATTCCACTGGGGGAAACCTTCAGTTGCATGGAAACATTTTACTGAGGGGAAACCTACATGGTTGCAGCATCGACAAGCCTAGGGGAAAACTGCTCCTACAAGTCCTTCTATCCATACTACCATTGGCTTGTATTCTGGACATCCATATCCAGGAGTTGTGAGTCCTTTGTGGGATCAACCTAATCCAGCGGGCATTCCTCTGCAAGGAACTATGCCCTAACAATTTGTAAACCCCACGATTCCAATGAAACATTCCCTTTAATCACATTATACGGGAGGTCCATCAGGCCAACCACAACACATGGTGGGACCAATAGGTCAATCGTAGTACGTAGGAGTTCCATTTGTTCAGTCATCATACATAGGTAGAAAAATAGAAAAAACACCTTACATGGGGGGACAACTCAGGAAGCCACCATATATGGGAGGACCATCTAAATTTTCCATCTCGTCGTAACCTGGATATGGTCCTACAAGTGTTCCCACGCAATATGTTTATCATCAGTATCTGCATCCTAACCAACAATTGTCATTCTTAGCTATGCTAGATCTGCTAGATCTGCCATATCTGTCACATTTGACAAACAATCCCATCCTTCATACCTCATTTTGGCCTGCCATCCCTGCCAAATTATCATCTAACATCCCAAAATTCGATGGAAAACCTAGGGAATATCCTAAAAATCATGTTATGACTTTCCATTTATGGTGTTCTTCCAACTCTTTGATGGATGATTCCATTCGTCTTAGAATTTTTCAGAGAACACTTACAGGTGCAGCAGCGAAATAGTATATTGAGTTATTGCATAACTCCTTTGTCGACTTTATCTCTCTTCCATGGATTTCCTGATGCCTTTTCAGTTGCCTATATAGTATGAGACCTGTAAAGAACTTTTGACCTCACTCTGTCAATCCTCTTCCACTCACATATACGATCATATTCATGAGTGGAGACAGCGGAGACGGTTGATTAAGGCTCTTATTCCAGACCAACTCCTCACGGATTGGTTTACAAATTCTCTTTTGCCTCCCATCACCCTCGATGTTTCTATGGGAAACTTTCTTACTGAGGAGAAGGCTATCAACCATGTGAAATATTTGGACTTGTTTTATTCCCATTCCATCACACTTTACGATATGATCCCTCACACTCCTTGTTCGTCGAACAATCCAACAAAACCTGCTCTGGAACATAGTTCCATTCCAAAAACCACAACTAATTTCACTCTTGTTCAAACCTCTGAGGTGAATGCAGTCCAATCCACTTCATCTTCGCAACTAGGAGGTAAGAATAAAATAAGGGTAAATCCAAGAAATATTCTAACGAGCAGGATAATCCTAAGACTATTGATACTCAACCGAGTAGGAAGCCTAAATATCCTTGTATGATTTGTGAGGAAGACCACTACATGAAAGACTTCCCTCATAATTAGGTTGTCACTAAATATCTGAAGGGCACCTCCCATCCAGTTCAGCAACAACATTTTTTTGCACAAAACTCATCCCCTCCGCAAAGGGGCATCGCAGGTCATTCCACCATGGGGATGCTTCCACAAGCGCCTCTGAGGTGTACATGTTTAAGACGGTTAATATCATGACTTGAGCGAATACCTATGACACTCCTCCAGGTGATCAGACTAAAGGGAAGTTTGTTGATCAGCCCTCCACTTCCACTCCTCCTCCATCTTCCAATCCTTTTCATATTGAGAAGCCAATCTATGACACAACATTGTGCCCGCCCAACAGCGTAATAAAAAGGTGACATTTAATCCAAATGCCCTTGCTGCCAAAAACTACAACATCGTTGAATATTTGGCCCAGACGCCTTGTGCTATGTCAACCCTTGAAGTTCTACAACATTGTCCAAGTCAACTTAGAACCTTGTTGTCGGTCATTGGAGCCATGGATCCCGAGCAATCGAATATGATTATGTTTAATATATATTACTTTAAGGAGAGGCTCTCCACCACTTAGCACTCCAAATTCAAGTTTTTATTGGTGGAAAGAATATCCATCACATTGTTTTGGATGAGGGAACCTCCACCTGTGTCATGCCTTTGCCTTGTTGGAGAGCCCTTAGTTCTCCTACACTTAGTCAGTCTCCTACCACCTTGAAAGTGGTTGATGGATGTGGTTTCCAAACTCAAGGACTCTTGCAATCTTTCGTTGTGACATTGAAGGGTAAGATTGTTTCGGTCGATATCGAAGTGGTCGATGCGCCCCTGGATTGTAATTTATTACTTGGTTGTAGTTGGTTCAATGCGATGATTGTTGTCGCATATTTGTTGTTTTGTATCTTATGATTTCCCCATCAAGGAAAATTTATCATTGTTGACCAACTTGAGTATACAACTCTAGATATCCACAATGTTGAAGCGAATAATGTCCCTTTTCTAGGATAGAATAGTTTCGAGAGTATAGGAGTAGGTATCCTTAAGGATTCCTCACTCATGGGGATTTTTCCTTTGCCTGCCCTTCCCACCATGTAGGTTTCCACGTTAAACATGATTTCGACTCAGGTGATACAATCCTTGGAATTATCTGATCCTTTGGTAATACCTAGTCTCAATGAGCATAGTTCATTGTCTCTGTCAAGCTCGTTAAAAAATGAAATAGACCCCCCTCCGTTAAAATCAAGTCTCACTCTGAATTGAAAACTTGAACCTTATTTTCCTCTACCTAGTGAAAATGTTCCCATTAGTAACCAGATGCCTAAACGAGGAAAGAAGAAGAAGATTCATAAGAAACGACGTTTGGGGGCCAGGTCTCTAGCCTTTGGACATCATGTTGGAACGAAACCACTAGATTATATCACGCTAGTTGGGGGGGAAATACCTCTAGAAAGAAACATTGCTAGGAGTGATCCTCACTTGGGTGTTGTTCCCCTCATAATGTATTAGTTTTTCTCGAATGATCTCAGTCTTTGTTCTTTCTCATGCTTGTAAATACATGAGAATAATTTACCGAGTACAGTCTTTGTTTTTTCTCGTGCTCGTTAAAAAATGAGAATAGGTAATCCAAATACACTTTTATCTCTTTTTCAGACTCGTAAAAGCTATATGAAAAAGGAACTCTTTGGAGTGTCCTTTAAGCTCTTTTCAGACTCCCTAAACATGAAAAGATTGTCGAGTAATCTTTCTTCCTTTCCCAATCGTTAAAAGGTTTGAAAAGGCATCTTTTGAGTGGTAGTTTACCTTTTTTCTGGCATCGCGAGACTAATTACAAAAAGGAACACTCTAATCAATCATGATCAAAAGAGTTCTCCCATGTATTGTTTTACACTTTTTTTGGGCTTGGGAGACTAAATTTACAAAAAATTCATCCATGGAGTCGTCTTTAAGTTCTTTTCAGACACTCTAAACATGAAAAACCATCGAGTTTACCTTCTTTGGGCTCATAAAACTATGCATTGAATGACATATGTGAGTCCAATATCTAGGACCCATCTAGGACCAAACCCCTCCTTCATCAGGTTTGTTAAACATATGTCGAGGGAATCATCCAAAGGATGAGCTATACTGAGCATTTTTTATCCTCCTCGAGCTCGTTAAAAAATAAAGAGTGCTCATCTATCTGGATGGGGGAAAAATTGAAGGAAGTGGGTCAAGTTTTTTGGAATCCTTTATGGCAACTATTGTCACCCTTGAACATGGCACATGTTTGTGTCTCATCTTACAGTTGGGTAATCCGCTTGTCTCTTAGCCATACCAATTCCATGTGTCGCCATAATTTTTCGTTCCATTTGAAGAGTTCTCTTATTTTTGTCACATTATGTTCTTGGTACTCATCGAGTCAATGTTTCCAAGTCAGTTGTTGTGCCTCATAATGTTCAAGGGAAGTTTCACTTCAAACCATCCATCTGCAATATTGCCAATTTACATTTCATGTGTCATTCCATACTCATTTGATTCACCATCTTACATCACTTTCATGTGTCAGTTTTATGTCGATGATGGGGGATACATCAAATCCCTCCTTATACAATTCTTTTACTGTCGACTTCAGCACATTATTTGGGAATTAGACTTAGAAACTAGTTAGTACCTTAGGACCTGCATGCCTAAATGGCAGGCCTACTCACTTCCGAAAGTAGGTTGACATCATTGACCTTTGATTGAATGTTTCACCTTATCTCATGTATTCACATTCGTTGAAATGTACTAGGTTACCTTAGGAGTCATTGACATCATTGGTGATTTTCCTCGCACTTGTTAATGGCTTACCTCAATGACAGGTAATCAAGCGATTTCTACCATGTTCAACATCAAATCATCTATTCACGTGGATATATTCGTAATACATCAGGATCCGGATGAATACCCTGGGTTGGGCACTCACTCTATCATGTGTTTTTCCCAGGCTGTGACGGAGATCATTTGAGCATGTAAAATATTTCAGTACAATCACCATGTTGGTAATCTTATGGATATATATATTGTCACATAGATCCACATTGTATTGATATGTGGCTATGTTTTGTCTTCTCGTAGCTCCACTATGTATTTTTCATGGATTTGATCAGTTCATGTCATGGAGGTATGGATCCACATTGTATCTCTAGTGGCCACGTCCTTAATATGTTTTATCATGGATCCACGGTGTATTGGTCGGCAGTCGTGCTTTGAGTCATCTTGTATTTCGAGCATAGGTATGTCCGCCTCAAAAATGAAATAAATTTGTATAATGGTTGATGATTGTTTGCAGCTTTTGTCAGGTTCTCCAAATCCAGCACCCTTGCATTGAAGACTTTGTAAAGTGTTTCGACCATCAGTTTTTCTTATAACCTCACACTTTAGGGGGCATATATTACCCACCAAAATCTCACACTTAAGTGTCGCACCTATTTACGCCTAAGTGTCATAAAGTGTTTCATACACTTTACCAAGTGTCACAACACCTTGACACCATGAAAGAACAGATGTCACAATCCCTAGTCAATGTGGTGGAGAAATTTATCATATGAAGGTCAAAATACTATGTGCACGAGAATTATTCATTATTATTCATAAAATGGAAATTAATTTAGTGTGATAATCCACCTCACATTTAGTTTCCTAATCTCAAGGATAAGTTGAGAATCTCATGGATGGTTGAGAGATTTTCTCAAACCAAGATCCTAATTTGGTGGATCTTGAGAGATATTTCCTCCTTAAAATCCTTGAGATATATTTTCTTCCTAAAATCCTTGAGAGATATTTTCTCCCTAAAAATATTGCAGATACTAATGTTTAGGATCTAGTGAGTGATCTTCTCCATGGTGATTAAGCCTCCAAATCATGTATAATGAGGGCTTTCCATGGTGATTGGGGGGGAATAATCAGTGAGAGTATCATCATTTTGATCTTGGTAGATTCATGCAAAGGGTTGGACGAGGAGAGATTGGAGAGGTTGATGTTGCATCAATCGTGTTCTGTAAGTATTCTCTTTGGGTTCTCATTTGAATATATTTGGCCTACTTCCTTCAATCTTGTGTATTCTTGCATTTGTTTGTCTATATTCAATGAATTTGTTTTACCTAATATTGTAGAGTAGGATATATTTGTTTCTCTTTGTTTCCCATTGCAGGTATCAAGTTGTTCCAAGGAGTTTGAATATCAAGCTCACGGATTGGAAGCAGTGAGGATAAACTTTAAAACAAGCTGCATCACACCCTTTCTCCCTATTTCTTTCTAATTGGTTAAACTGAGTTCAAAGGGATGTTAGTTGTCCACTTGTTTTTTTATGTCTTGGTAATAGGGGTCTGTAATCCAGGGGAGGTTTTATCTTTTTGCAGGCAAAACATTACATAACCCTAGTGGTGTCACACCATACTACTTAATTATTGTGGATACAAGACTTCCAAATGGCCCCATTTGTATGAGAATGATCTTGACTCTCTTGCTACATATCAAACAATGGGGTAGGTAAACAGCTTTCAAATTTCCACCTCTGAGATGATCTTTTATTCCATATATGTCATCTCTATGTTCCTTTAAGAAAGCATGAGAAGCTAAATTGGGATGCACATTACAATGGGATGGCATGGAAATTTGGTGTGGAAAAAAAAAGAAATGCTATAGAAGTATTTTACTAGCCAAATCTCCAACAAGACATTAGCAGGTATATCATATTGTGCATTGTTTGTGCCATTGTTAAAACTACCATCAAGAAGTAAGTATTGTACACTCCTCTACATACTCCAAATAACACTCAGGAGTCAGTTTCCATGGATCCTGCATCAGGACTAACTTCAACCAAGCATGGTAATGTTTGTGTATTTGTGGTTTTTGATCGGTTCTCTAAGATTGCCATTTTGGCACCCCACAAGAAGAGTATCATAGAAACATCCATTGTTAGACTCTTCTTCCAGCATGTTTGGGTTCATTTTGACCTACCATGGATTGTTATTTCAAATAGGTACAATAATTTACTCAATGATTTTTGGTCTAGCTTGTGATCAATGATGCACACCAAGAAGACCAAATCCATTGCCTTCCACCCCCAAAGTGGTGGATAGATAAAGGTATTAAACAAAATGATTATGCAATCCTCTAAGTGTACAACTCCAAGCATCCATGTACATGGTATGAAATCCTTCATAATGTTCATTATAGCTAAATAGATCTCTTCATGGTTCTATTAGCCACAATGCTTTTCAGGTCTGCATAGAGTTCCAACAATTAGCCCCAATTGATGTAGCTCTACCTATTTCATATGCATAGGGAGAGTCCTCCCATGATAAAATTGATATAGATAGAGAATCAAAATTTATAGAAAAAATCAAACACATCCAACAACAATTTCATCATATTTTGTAGAAAACCAATGCTAAGTAGAAGCAACGACACGATCAGTGTTAGGTTCCACATAGTTTCAAGTTGGTGATATGGCATGGTTGCACTAATAGAAAACATGACTCACAAGCCCCCCATAGGAATCTCAAACCATTGTGATATGGACCTTGTTATCACCATAACAACTTTCAGATCAAGATCCAAATTTTGTAAATTTAGCGAAATACTATATCGTTGTGGAAGCATGATAGTTTAGGGACCGAGCTATATCCAGCAGCATATAGAAAAATATAGCGGAGGCACAAAAGGTATAACTCAGCAGACCATCGATATTGAAGAAGCCCAGATCAATGGCTAAGGTGCATATCGGGGGAAGAACCAGCACGAAAGATAATTTCTCAAAGGCGGGCCGAGAAAAACCCCTATAGTTTTGTTCATGGACGTGTGGTGCCCCTAGAGCTACATCGAGGTGAAAAGGAGTTTTCCTAAGACCGATTTCTCCAATCTTTGATGTCGAAATTTGCTAGGACACGGTGGACCATCGATATTAGAGTGATTTGGATCAACGGCTGAAGCTCATATCGGTGATTCAAGTAGCACAAGGATTAATCATTCGAGGGTGGGCCGGGGAAAACTGTCGTGGTTTCAAAAGTGGATGCGTGGTGCCCTCAGAGGCACATCGGGGTGAAAATCGATCTACCTAAAATTGTTTTCTCCAACCCCCGATGTCAATAGGCACATATAAATGGAGGGCCTCTGGCATTATTTTATGGTATTTTGAAGCATTCAAATGCTTGAAAATTGGTGCAAAGCATCCATTTGAAAATCTAGCTCAAAACTGAAGCAAATTTGTGCGTTCTTTGTTGTTTAAACATGTATTTTTCACCATGGCCACTAATCCTGTCATTTTATCCGTGAATGAACAAGACATAGCCTCCAACGAAGAATCCCTAATTGATAGGGAATCCAATGTTTTTAACACAAAGATAAAAATCTCGCCCGTTTTTGTGTCCAAATCGAATTTGTTAGACAATGTTGGAACACACATACCTTTCCTCAAAGCGGCTCAAGCCTTCATCATCCCTTACATCGTAGAAGTAGTCTTTCCTTTCCCTGAATTTGTAAGCTGGTGTGTTGAGCGATATTCTCAGGAAGAAAGATTTATTTTGAATAAATTAGGGTAAGAGGTTTTATGTGAAATAGATAGTCCATCTCTTCGGCACACCCTCAGTATACTAGAGTCCTCCCCCACAGTGTCAGAGCCCTTCGAGGAACAGAAGATGATCACAATTTATAAAGAATTCCCACCATAAGTAAAAACCATGTTTATGCAAACCATTTTCAAACCTGAACACCATTCAGAGAGTTTGTCGTTGCATGCCAATGTAAGTGTCATGGTCATCGAAGTCCAGTGGGCTTGTTCTCTGCTGAGTCAAATTCTAGGGTTGGATAATGACAAGTTTGTGGTAGAAGTCAGGTTAGGTTTCTTTTTTACCTTCTTTATGTCAGGTTCTGGTCAGTCAATTAGTATCAATTTTGACAAATTCATAGATGATAATATGCATCAACAGTTGGTAAACTTAAATTCATTGAGACACTTCAAATACTACACACACTTGTTGAGAATGTACCTAAAATCTAACAGAACCTAATTTCCTGAGACTGTATTTATTTCAACCAATTGTAAAAGAATCACCATGCTTATTTTCATCAATAAGATTATGTATAGGGTGTACAGTCTTGTTTTCAGTTCATATCTGCCAAGGGTTCTCGAAGAAATGAGAAGTTCTTTACAACCAAATTCAAAGAGCAGGGTAGGAGACTGGATACTATTCATACAGTCTACTGTGATTTGGGTATATGGCTATCAGGAAGGACCTTATCTTTTACTAGTATTTTTGACTCCCAGAATCTTTGCTTTGGAATTCATAAGACAAAGGATCATCTCAGAAACAGAGCATTTTCTGAAAGCACACAAGGCTTCTAACCTAAAATTTCCTTTCATAGTGGGGCCCTTTGTGGTAAATAACATGTCGTGTTTGCATCTAATCCAATCCAAACTCAGTGAATTCGGGTTCACACAGCTACAAGGGAGGAAATATGGTCTGCATCAGATCATATCAAAGAGGAGATTGGTGAGCAAACAAGGCCCTTATGAACATGAGCACGCTGAAGGATTCGATAAGTTGTCCAATCTGGAAACTTATGTAGATATGGAGGTCACTCTGCATCATGATCAGCCAAAACAAACAGAGTCAGCCTATCAGCAAAGCCCAACACATAAACCTTCTCCTAGTTTGGTTGTCAAAGCCCTTAAAATGAGTGTATATAATAAGAGGAGCATTTTAGAAACCCTGGGTGCTAGTAGCCAGCAAGATACTCCCAAGAAAATGAAAATCACAACACCCACTCAAATAGTTGACCTGGAAGAAGAAGAGCCCAAATGGAAAATGAGCATGGAGATGGTGGAAGGTGCAACCAAGAATGAAGAAGCTAGTACAGGAAGCATGCCACAAAATGAAGGCAGCACAAAGGTTTTTAGCAGCAGGAAACACATATTTGGAAAGACACCTGGGGTAGTTTATCAGTCCAAGGAAGATTTAATGAACTAGTATGTTGTGAAGGGAAGTATGGCCAATAGTAAAATAAGATACCTTTTATCTGAAGTAGAGAAGATGTCCCAGCACAAGGCTTCCTTACTCTTAGTCATGGATGTGGAAAGAAAGACGTTTAACATTGCAGTGGTTGATGATGATAAGGTGTCTGAATTCAAAATGAACTATGAAAATATTGGTGCCCCTGACAAAGTAAATCTCCACAGCAATGTAAGTGACATGCTATATTCAGATTATCTAAGCTTAGGTCTGAGGGTTGCAAGATTGACAACACATGCACTCAAACTAGATGGACAATTGAAGCAGGAAAAGGCATCTTGCAAAGCCTGGATGACACAGGTCAAAAGGTTAGAATCTGAAGGCCCCCAAGGGGTAAATGCTTCTCTATATGAAAAAGATAAGATGATCCAAAGCCTGAAGAAAAAGCTGAAGATGTCCCCTACAAATCATCCACAGACAGCAGAGCTAACATCTTTGGAACAAGAGAAGGAAACATTCAGACAAGAAGCACTCAACTACAAAGAAAAAGTGTTGTAGTTAGAAAAAGAAAAAGAGAATTGGTCACAAGCACAGGTAGTGACATCAGATATGGTTGTCATTGTACCTGCAAATACAGAGGTTGGATCAAGCACTGAGGGGTTGCTTCAAGCTATGTCCCAGGTAAGATTAAAAACAGGGGAGCTCAAGGGCCTCAAAGAAGTCATAGAAAAATTGAAACAAGAGATGAAAATGAAATATGAGAAGATGGCTCAACTTCACAGAGATAATCAAGATTTGCTAGAAAGAGTGAGCAAGCTGAAAAAAAAGGTTAAAGGGAAAAACATTATTACAGGGAGCTAAACATGTAATATGGGATGTTATTGCTGCAGAGGCTACTAAAGTCAGGCCTTATCTGAATTTTATAAATGACAAAAACAGTGTGGTTGCTACAGCTCGGAGCAAGTGTATTGTTGTCAATGAAATGTTAGCCAAGAAACCCTCAGAATGGGCCCAAAATGCTATTGACTTGCTAAATTATGTGCCAACTGTTGATCTTCAAACTATCGGGGTAAAGGACAGAACTATGTTGATCTTCAGTGTCAACCGTAATGTGTGGCGGGAGAAATTACGGGAAGCAAATCAAGAGTGTCGTTGTGGATGAATTTGGAGTTATCTTGGGAGGAAAACATTTTGTTTAAGTGGCGCGAACAAGGGGCGCAGTATAGCGAATCTGCAAGTTTGATAATTCGTTCTGAAATAGACAGAAAAAGATATGAAATAAATATAACAGGAAATCACATATGCAGATAAATAAGCACAATACATCCAACTATCACAACTAGAATCTTTTCATCGAATCACAAGACCTTTGCATTAACTTGCGGTCAAAAACTCAGATTACATACAAGAGCTATCGTCTACCAAAATTTTCCAACCAACCCTTTTTACATAAAAATGATCCCCATATATATAAAGCTAATGTCACCCTTGGTTGTTAGGGTCAAGCTACTCTCTCCTGGAATCATGGATATGTTTTCTTTGAAAGAGAACAATAACTTCAACAGATTCACTAAAAATAAAAAACTCAACTTTGTCAAATCATAATCGTAACCGAAATATTCTTTACAATCATTGATCATGATCCAAATTCGACCATATGGTTGTGATGAGTCATCATTTTCACTATTGGACACTCTGTCATCCTTGCACAACAAGTCTGCTACACAACAGTAACCTACAACAAAAACACAGCAGAATGCACAGCAAACTGGTAAAATAGGCGTTAAATATGACATCATATATCACTGATAAAAACCTATTTTTAGAAATTGAGAGAGATTTTTGTATTTAAGATCATTATAAAGACAAACCTCTCTTGGTTTCTTTAAATTCATCTCCATATGGCCGGAATACATGTCTCCAAAACATGTCTTGGACAGGAAATCACGAAAATTGAAATATAGGGCTCAAAGATTCCTTTGAATCTCCCAATCCGTGACAAATTTTGAAAATATGACAGATTTTTTTATTATTTGGTTTGTCCTCGACAAAAACCTCTCGGGGATTTTTAAAATTCCTCTCCAGTTGGTCAAAAATTGATCTTGACGTTGACAACTAAACCAATCATTTTCGCAGTGTGACCTATAGATTGTGCGCAGGAAAATCCACTGCGCAATGACATCCTATGCGCGACATAATCCACTGCATGAAAACACCTTATGCGTGACAGAATCCACTGCACGACGAAATCCACTGCCCGAAAGCATCCACTACGCGACGAAATCCGTTGCGCGAGGAAAATTTGTTGCGCAACAGAATCCTTTGCGCAGTAAAGCGCTCTGCGCAGCGCGCAGTTGAAAATGGAAATGGAAATAATAAATGAAACCCTTCCTTTTGAAACTAACCCTTGGATATGTTAGATGATGCCAGGCATAAAAACAATGTGGGTGCTAACATGCATGACTTTGCAAAATTGTTGACAAACCTCTAACCTTAGCCATGAAAATCATGGTTCTAACAGTTGGATCCAACGGGGATGTTATCCTCCCTGTGAGGTAGAAAATAATTGTAGGCCCAGTGCCAATCCATTGGGCTTCTCCCAAACTCAAATTTCCAACTATAACTTGTAACCTTGATCCGCTGAAAATCCAAAATTGTATGTGCTCCAAACTGAAATATGAAACTAAGCTGAAAATGAAAACTGCAGATTGTTGAAAGAAATGCTTGTAGTATCAAGCTTATTCGCACTCCTACCTACCCTATTCCCTGAACAAGATGTCAATCAAGTGAAATCAAAATGCCAATGCAACAATGCAAGCACTTTATCCACTTTTTGTTTTCTTTGCACATGCTTGTTCCAAAGCCTGTTTACTAATAAGTCATTCGAAAATTTATCTATGAATTCAAATCTCAAAAAATCAAAAACATTGAGATTATTTGCCGCCTCCAACAAAACTGCAAATGGGTCCTCCAGAACATACATAAAAAAACAATCATGTTTCACCCCTTCCACTACATCCTTGTTTTCATGTAATTCAACTTGTTGATTACCACAAAAAGGATAAAAATTATGTTGAGACTACTGGAAATAACAATCTCATGAATCAAAAGATGGTATTGGCTGAAATGAAACCCATAGTGGAAAGAAATCTACATCTAACACTGATGTGTATTGACCATCATATTTATTTCCAAGTTGGTAGTTGATCACAGGCTGCAAATCTGAACTGAAATGACATTCCATGTAATCAGCAACAAGGTCATTAAAAGTATGAGAAGGTTGTTGGTCCTCTTCACTGATACCAATTTTCTCATGTCAAACAATGTTACTGTGAATGCAATCAGACTTCATTGCTTCCTCCGTTATCTAATGATTTTATTTCAACAATTCAAAGGAAGAAAAGCAAAATGGAAGATAACTTTCATTGACAAGTCCATTGTTTTCTTCATATCCAACATCATGCCTAGAGGATTTATGATTTGAAACATTATAAATATTTTTCTTCAGCAATTTGAAAGATGCAAAACACAATGGCGAAGTTCTTTCCTCTAATTCAAAACTTTCTTCATTTTCTTCACTATTTTCATATGCACATTTGTCAATTTCTTTGGGTTGCTAAAAACAATCATTTTTAGACTCGAAAAGTGAAACTGCTTGCCCTGAAGATTCAACCTCATAAGAATCATTATACCCATCATACCTGGGTTCACCAAAAATCTTTTTAATGTCATCAAACATGAAAATTGAGGCAGCGACTTGTTCTTCCGCAAGCTGATATGCAAATTCACTCTCATGGTCGTCTACAAATGTATACATAAAACAGTCAGTTTCTAGCTCATGATGGCATGGATCTAAATTTAAATCAATATCAAAGAAATTTAGGAGAGTAGCTTGTTCTTCAATATGATCATCATTCTTTGCAAACACATCCTCATGACGTCCTTCAAGAAAACTTATGACACGATCAGCCTCCTGCATATTATGCACAGTCTTTGGTTCCTCAGCTTTCAATTTCTCATCCAAAATCTGATTTTCCAGCTCCTTACATGCTTGAATATTTTCTTCAACTTCCTGAGTATTGTTGAACATCTGCTGCAAAGACATAGACTTCCTCTCCATCAAAAGAAAATATAAGTCTGGTTGAAAGTTTGTTACAAAAAGAAGCATGGCAGCAACTTCAAGAGGTTGGACTTCTTTCAGAAATTTATAATAAAGACTAGCAAACCTCCTGCTGAAATTTGATATGGTTTCATATTTCATTATTCTCGTGGCATAAAACTATGAAAGGAGTAGATCCCATGAGTTTCTCTCACCCCAAAACCTACGGAAATCTTCCCTCAACTCATCCCACGAGCTAATCAACTGAGGTTGCAAATGTATGACCCATGCTTTAGCATCTTCTTGTAAGGACTGAGAAAAGGCCCTCATAGACACATCATCATGTTCGATCTCAAAAATGTCTATGAAATGCTCAAAGACTTGAATATTTTTTTCAGTTGATTGTCCATCAAACTCTCCATCGAACATAGGAAGATACTTATAATGTTTCAGAGGAAAGTCATGAAGGATGGAAGGAATTTTAAGAGGATTGTATCTTTCTTGAATCTTGGAGGGTGTAGGATTAAGAACAGAAGGTACAAGCTCAAATTTGGTTTCATTAAGCTCACAAGAATGATCATGAACATCATATGGCTCAGAGGAAGGAGCTTGGTGAATATCGGTTGTACAAGAAGAAGGAGGTTTACCTACAGTTTTCAATGAAGGATAAACAAGGGTAGATATTTGGGATTCATTTGAACACAGTAAGTGAAGAAATATTCTTTTGAAAGACTCAGGAAAGGACAAGAAGATATTGATAAAACAGAAAAGTACTTCTTGAACCAAACTTAAGCTCGAGTACCTGATTTTTCCATACTGCTCTTCCATATCTCTGTCAAAGGGTCTCATTCTCTAGTGGAGTCTTTGAATCGCATTTGAAACTTGATTGGAGTCACCATGAAAACTTCATCTCTGGATTATTCTATTGGTGGAATCACCTTCAACTGATTTTCTAATGTGTGGAGTTGCCAGAGCAGAAATACAGCCAATATGTGCCTGTTGCTCTTAGACCTTAGAACTGAAACAATGTCGTTCTTCCAAGGGAAATTTTCATTCAATTCCATCCCCGACAACGGAACCAAAATGTTAGCACTCCGTAAATCTGTTTGGTTGATAAAACAGACGATGAAGGTAATTTTTTCAACCAACTTTGAGACCCGGAACTAGCCTTTCAGATCTAGAGAGGGCTCTCTCGGAAATGGCACGGTCTCCATGCAGGATATGACTTTGAAAACAATGGCGATATTTAAAACTTATGATAAAATGGGTTCTAGTTATATTGGCGCAGAAAAGAAAGACTTGGGCTATGGGGTCGATCTGAGGAATAGACGGGACAAATGACTTAGTAATTGGATTCAAGAGGATAAGGCTAGGCGAGCAACAGCCTTCAATGTAAACTGTAATGTGTGGCGGGAGAAATTACAGGAATCAACTCAGGAGCGTTGTTGTGGACGAATTTGGAGTTAGCTTGGGAGGAAAACGTTTTGTCTAAGTGTCGCGAACAAGGGGCGTAGTACAGTGAATCCACAGGTTTGATAATTCGTTCTGAAATAGACCGAAAACTATATGAAATAAAGATAAAAGGAAAGCACATACACAGAGAAAGAAGCACAATACATCCAACTATCACAACTAGAATATTTGCATCGAATCACAGGACCTTTGCATTAACTTTCGGTCAAAAACTCAGACTACATACAATAGCTATCGTCTACCAAAATTTTCCAACCAACCCTGTTTACATAAAAATGATCCCCATATATAGAAATCTAATGTCACCCTTGGTTGTTAGGGTCGAGATAATCTCTCCTGGAATCATGTATCCATTTTCTTTGAAAGAGAACAATAACTTCAACGAATTCACTAAAAATAGAAAACCTGACTTTGCCAAATCATAATCGTAATCGAAATATTCTTTACAGTCATTGATCATGATCCAAATTTGACCATATGGTTGTGATGAGTCATCATTTTCATTGTTGGACTCTCTGTCATCCCTGCACAGCAAGCCTGCTACGCAACAGTAACCTACAGCAAAAATGCAGGAGAATGTGCAGCAAACTGGTAAAATAGGTGTTAAATATGACATTGTCTCTCACGGATAAAAAACTATTTTTAGAAACTGAGAGAGGATTTTGTAGTTAAGATAGTTATAAAGGCAAACCTCTCTTGGTTTCTTGAAATTCATCTCCATCTGGCTATAATACGTGTCTCCAAAACATGTCTCGGACAGGAAATCACGAAAACTAAAAAAGAGGGCTCAAAGATTCCTTTGAATCTCCCAATCCATGACAAATTTTGAAAATATGAGAGAGGTTTTTATTACTTGGTTTGTCCTTAACAAAAACTTCTCGGGGATTTTCAAAATTCTTCTCCAGTTGGTCATAAATTGATCTTGATTTTGACCACTAAACCAATCATTTTCGCAACGCGACCTATAGCCTATGCTCAAGAAAATCCATTGCGCAATGACATCCTATGCACGACAGAATCCACTGCATGACAACATCTTATGCATGACAGAATCCACTGCACGATGAAATCCACTGCGTGAAAGCATCCACTGCGCGACGAAATCCATTGCGCAATGAACATGATCCCCATATATAGAAAGCTAATGTCACCCTTGGTTGTTAGGGTCAAGCTAATCTCTCCTCGAATCATGTATCCATTTTCTTTGAAAGGGAACAATAACTTCAATGGATTCACTAAAAATAGAAAACCTGAGTTTGCCAAATCATAATCATAACTGAAATATTCTATACAGTCATTGATCATGATCCAAATTCGACCATATGGTTGTGATGAGTCATCATTTTCACTACTGGACACTCTGTCATCCCTACACAGCAAGTCTGCTATGCAACAGTAACCTACAGCAAAAACGCAACAGAATGTGCAGCAAACTGGTAAAATAGGCGTTAAATATGACATCGTATCTCATGGATAAAAAACTATTTTTAGAAACTGAGAGAGGTTTTTGTATTTAAGATCATTATAAATACAAACCTCTCTTGGTTTCTTGAAATTCATCTCCATCTGGCTGGAATACATGTCTCCAAAACATGTCTCGGACAAGAAATCACGAAAACTGAAAAATAGGGCTCAAAGATTCCTTTGAATCTCCCAATCCATGACAAATTTTGAAAATATGAGAGAGGTTTTTATTATTGGGTTTGTCCTCGACAAACAAATCTCGAGGATTTTCAAAATTCCTCTCCAGTTGATCAGAAATTGATCTTGACGTTGACCACTAAACCAGTCATTTTCGCAATGCGACCTGTAGCCTGTGCGCAGGAAAATCCATTGTGCAATGACATCCTATGCGCAACAAAATCCACTGCATGACAAAATCTTATGCGCGATAGAATCCACTGTGCGATGAAATCCACTGCGCGAAAGCATCCACTGCACGACGAAATAATATGCGCGACATAATTCTTTGCCCGGTAAAGTGCTCTACGCAGTGCGTAGCAAATTTTGCAGCACGCAGTTGCAAATGGAAATGGAAATAATAAATGAAAACCTTCCTTTTTAAACTGACCCTTGCAAATGTTAGATGATGCCAAGCATAAAAAAAATGTGGGAGCTAACATGCATGACTTTGCAAACTTGTTGACAAACCTCTAACCTTAGCCATGAAAATCATGGTGTTAACAGCCTCTACATAAGTCAACCCTCACTACATTGAACAAGCTACAATACACTAGATCATGGACACTAATATGAAGAGAACCCACCAATAATATATGAATTCCTAATGAGTTGTCAAAGTAGGGAAACGTCTTCACCAATGCAAGTGATTCACCATGGATCAAATTTAGTAAGAATTTCCCCCTCTAATGGAGGAACTTGATGCAATGAAAATTATTTCTTCCTAAAGGGGGACTACTGATCCAAGAGGATACGGCAAGGCAACAACATATTCCATTGACTCAGAAATGATCCTACACCTTGGTAGTTCTAAAACAATTTCATGGGTCCTAAACTTCTAACATTGCATATTTTTGGCATTTCCCACCCATTTTCAACAATTAACATTCCCTACCAATCGTATATTTCCAAGGGAGAAAAACATGTGTTGCTTGAAATAATATTTGTAAAAACCCAACAAACACCTCAAATGGAGGTTATAAGTAAAATTTGTGGCCACGGAAAGTTGATGTATCAACTAGGTTCCTCAAGGCCCGCATTCGTTTTTCCAACTCACCTCCTAGGGTTATGGTTTTGGATCTTACATTTTTTTGCTTTCTAGAGTTTATATAATTTGTTTTAAAAATAAGTTTCAACGTGTTGTAATGGGATTTTTTCAAATGAGCTTAGTGAACACATCTATTTTTAAAATATAAGCTACCACCATTCTAGCCAATATATATTACTTTGCATATTGCAGTGTTTTTACTATTTCATTCATTAATAGAGTTTGGATCCCATTATATCACCATTGATCCAAATTGGATCATTATATTATTTTTCATCTATCTCGATGCTTTCAGAGTGGAAAAATTGGAGGAATCAATTTGCAGTGTCATTTTAGTGGCAGGTCCTAGTTTGGAAAATTAGGGTCTGAAACCTTCGGAGCCATTTTTAGGAATCAAACAGAATTTTGGGGGTTAAAACTTTCCCAGAACATATCGGACCCTAGGATGTTATTCTACACATTGATTTCGTTCCAACGGTGCAAAAATAACGTCAATCAGAGATCGTATTCAAAATTTATACCTCCTGTAAGTTGACCTACAATGTTGACCACCATGGTACAAGAGGATGCCATTTCATCCCCCGTTACTCACACATGTAGGGTTAGACACGAATTTAATTTCAAGAATATTCTAGAAGGTTCAAAACCCTATCACAATTGAGGTTTGAGGAAGTCAAAAACCTACCCCTGGGTGGTTATCAGGCTATGTTAAATATCGATCCACTAGGAGAAGGGGTTGCATTCTATAGTATTGTATTTTGTTCCATAGCTAAGCAGAGCAACTGGGAGTGGGATATTAGAGAGAATAAAAAAGGGGGATAATGTTTTGTAGCATCCTAACAGGACACAAGTCTCAAATAACTCCATAAAGAGTGCCTTCTCCTTTGAAATTGCATTATTTCAATACCAGAGAAAAGAGAACAAAGTAGCCTCACCTTCTAGCTAGGTTTTCTCTCAAAACGATTTCCTAGAGAAAAAAATTGTGTCATTTTGTGGATGGTGTGTGATTTTATTTTATTATTCTCTATTTTCCTCATTTTATCTATTTCATGCATAAGCATAAAATCAGTAAATAAATATTCTGTAAATCTAAAGGAGTTTAACCCTCATATGTATATTTCAATTTATCTATCAAATTTGTTGTGACAAACTGTTCCAGTGGAATATCCACAATATTTTATAGATCATATTGGTATCAAAGTGAGGTTTTTATTTTTGGTATTTGAAGGAAGTTCCAGGATCCAGGAATCGTCTTAAAGATAAGTCACAGAAACCCTAGCCATGGCGGATGAGTCTGTTCCTAACAACCCTAGAGATCTAACAGAAGAGAGATTTAAGAGGTTGGAAGTGTAAGTTGTTGGCATCAGTCGCAATATGAACGTCCTCATGGAGGCTCTAGCAAGAAATATCGGACCATTTGGAGATGATGGAGGATCTAAATCAAACATCATATTGAAGGGGAAAACGGTAGATCATGAAGACTCAAGAAAGGAGTAGCGGAAAGAATCCAAGAAAGAGCAGTCAAGTTTGAGTGTCATTAACCCTTCATGGTTCCTATTCAACATGGAAGTGAAAGTAGACATAAATTCATACCAAGGGGAGATCGATGCATTAAAATTGAATCATTAGTTGCAACAACTAGAAGTTTATTTTATCATTCACCATATAGATGAAGTACACAAGATGTTTTTTGCTAGATTGAAGTTAGAGGGCCATGCTTTAACCTAGTGGGAAATCCATACAGAAAAACTTAGGCTAGATTTTGATCTTCCAGTAACTAGGTGGGGGAACTTCAAAACCCTTATCAGGTCCCAATTCTACCCTATTAGGTATGTAGAGGACCAATGGATCTGATGGAACTACTTTAAGTAGAGGCAAGGGAAGAGTGTACAGGTGTACACCATTGAGTTCAAAAAGATGGCCATCATGTTGGGTATTTCTCCCAAGAATCCATATGTATTCCTCAAGTGTCTGTGGGGTTTACACAGTCATCTATGAAATCAGGTGATGTTTTTCAAGCCCAGGACAGTGGATGAGGCATGTCTACAGGCACAGTTCTTGTAAAACATAGGTCAAAAGAAGGGGAAGACAAGTGGTTCAAAGAGCACCATGAAGCTTCCAAGGAGGGAAGAAGAGTTGGAAAGGAGAAAAATATAAGAAGACAATAGACACTACACATCACTGCAAATATCCTAGCAACCAATGCATTCATTACAACATTGATGACCACTCTGAGGAAATAATTTGGAAACTACATCCAGAGATGAACTCGAAGAACCGCAAGAAGGACAGAAAGAAAAAGAACCTTCCAGCCACAGATTCAAGCAATAATGTTGAAAGTATCTCTAATGTGGATGAAACTATTGTCTACACATTTGTGCAGAAGGAGGTGAATCTGAGTGGTCTTCATCACCAGGAAGAAAAGGAGATGACCAAGCTCTTCCACATCAAGATCTAGGTCAAGAACACCAAGATAGATGCTTTTTTCGACTCTGGTTCATAGGATAATCTCATAGCAGGGGATCTACTCAACAAGATTGGATCGGAGGTTAATGATCATCCTAGCCCCTATCCATTGGCTTAGGTAAACAAGGATGCAGAGATCAAGTTAACAAAGCAATGCAAGATTAAATTTCTTGTAAGTGTTGATTTTATAATGAAGTAGAATTGGATGTAGTACCAATGGATTTATGCGGAGTAGTGTTTGGAATCCCCTACATGTAAATGAGGGATGTTATATTCATGTGGATATCCAATCAGTACTTCCTCATTAAGGATAGGAAATCCTTCATCATCAACACACACAAAGGAAAATAAAAACTTTCACTGATAAGTGTCAATCAAGCTAAGAAATTAATTAGTTCTAGTAAGAAATTTGTTTTATTTTTTCGAAGAGAAAATCAATTTCGTGAAGAGTCATTAAACGTAAATACATCCCTAGAAGGGTGTACTAAGGATCATAAATGAGTTATTAAATTCATACAGGGGAGTGTTCCGGGAGCCTAAAGGGCTACCATGTAACACCCTTGTTTCCCAGAGCTTGTAATTAAGCATTACTTACGATTACCATGCCATGTAATGTGAACAATGTAAATGTATTATTGTTTATATTTCCAAAAACTAATTGTGGGGGTGAAGCCCTGAAGTACTAGACATGATACCACTAGAGGAAAGAGTGAGGAAAACTATAGAGAGGGTTCATCATGCCAAGATGACCCAATCCTCTTTTCTGAAATATTTGATCTGGAATAATAAGCATCATCCTAATCCCAAGGAAAAATCAGTTAATGATAAAATTATTGGTGGTTGAAAAACCGACTACCCCAATGAATGGGAGCATGGAGGACCTGGCTGAGAAGACAAAAAAATGTCAGTATGAAGTACCACAGAGTGTAGTATTCCTCTAGGCCCAGAATGACCTGAGTTCCTTCTGACAAAAGGAATGGGACAGGTCCATAACCTTCCTGGGGGGAGGCGTGCAAGAATACACATGAAGGTAGACAGAAGGGTTCAGATTTCGGTAACAAGGGGAGAAATACCTTTCCACAAGGGGTCTTGGAAAATATCAAGTAACTCATGGAAGAGATATGAACTGGAGCATACAAGACCTGAAACCCATACTAGAGAAAAAGAGGGTCGTGGGCTTGATGTTATCTGGAAAGAAATCCAGCTGGGAAGGCATCTGATAAACCCTATGGAGGCCCTGATCTCAATGGAGAAGAAGGGAGACTTATGTTATTGCCAGAGATATTACCTCATCCAGAGAAATAATACCATGATCTTGATGTTGGGAAGGCATTTGATAAACGTCGAAGAGGCATGGGCTAGGTGGTGGCGTGAATAAAATCCTTGCCAAGATTAGTGGGGAAGACAATGGCCTCCGGGATTTTGCAGAAGACCTAAGGAATAGAGAGAACTCCCTGGTGGTATCATGGATTGGCACGGGGGTGGTTAGAGTGCTAAAAGTGGATGCATATGAGCCTACAGTTGGGTGGAAACGTGAACACCCACAGTCAGTATGGTAGCTCTAACTTACAATACAGATAAGTATTTCACATATTCCGTGTAATTGAATTGAAATTTGTGATTTGGACGTCTATGATTGTTTTTGAGATGTGCATTGTATGATTAATGGTAATAATGATTGTTTTCATTTGTAAACTCTTGCCTTCGAGTGATTGTAAGACGAAAATTTTGGTGCATTCCTGGCATATTTGAATAGAATTATCCTAAAATTTCTTAAGTAAAGTTTGAATCTTACATTATATCAAGGATTTTCTGCATGTTCTTGTCTAGAAAAGAATAATTGTTAGTAATGGGTTTTTAAATGAATTTAGGGAACAAGGATTTGGCCTCTATGTTGGTTGGAAAATCCTCAAAAGGATTTCCCAAGGATCAATTTTGCAAATATAGATTCGGGACAGACTCTATAGGATCACTCAAGTCCTGTCGATCCCTTGAAATTACCTTTTCCTTGTTATAGATTTCGAGCTTTGTAAATGAAAGGTGATTCCTTCAAACCATTTTATTTTCCAAGTGACCTCGGGCTTGAGTCCACGGACTTAACCAAATTTCGGTTAAATACTTAAGAGTATAACCCTCGGGGACTTGTCAAAGTTCCATATGACGAAGACCCCCGAAACCCTGCGCTACGCTGAAAAGGAGCTAAGTTATCCGGACTTCAGGACTTCAGAGGTCCAGGGATATGGGATGTTATAACTTCAAAAGACTCTAATCCTATCAAAGGCAACCTACTAACATGGTTACCAGATATTTTGACCAGCAAATGGTGGTTTCGTATCAGTTATCGTGGGACCCGCCCTATCATTAAACCCTGACAAAATTTTCGTCCACGAAGTAACACAAGCCATCGATCCAAGAAACATCAAGATCTTTCCTGAATGTTGGATATAAGCTACAGTCAATTCAGTGTTGAGTCACTCTGAGAGTAAAAAGGTGTTAGACAGTCGAAATCCCCGAATGTCCAAGTCATGAAGTAACGCAATCCATTGATCCAAGAAACATCAGGATCTTTCCTGGCCATTGGATATAAGATATGGTCAAATCGATGTTGACTCACTTCATGAGTTGAAAGGTCTTAAACAGCCAAAATCCTCGAATGTCGAAGTTGAGAAGTAGCGTGGTTCGTAGATATAAGGATTCTTCGGGACCCTTCTTGATCGTTATATCGAGTATAGTGGAAGGATAGAGTAAGTGGTACCATCAACCGACAACAAACAATCATCCCTTATTTATGAACTCTCTGGTAGGTAACCCTTCAGGGAATTATTGGGTTAAGAACTGTAAGGGACGTTAAGTCACAAAATCCTGGAGCAGTGAAATCGTGCCAACCATTAGATCATGAGGAAGAATTCGGGAGTGATATGAGTCGTTGATCTGAGGATCTGTTGGGATCATTTCTCAACCATTCGATCTACTAGTGGAAGGACAACGTAAACACTTTGGTGAAGTCTTACTATGGGAAATGTTGTAATATACCAGATATAAAATGTATGCAGAACAGAAATAAAATGCTAGTAATGGCAGAATAACAGCAATATAACCAGAAAATTCACCACAATAACACTGAAATGATATAAGAATAACAAAAGAAATAGCACTTTGAATCTAAAAGAAATGTTCATGGGCCTCTTCGAGGGGGAAACCTCCAGTTGAGCAGAGCTCTATTACAATAATATCCAATCTAGGGTTCTCATACCCTCAACTCCTATTTATACTAAAAAGAAGCATCTAGAGGAAGATCCTTCTAGAAGCGGAAGCGTCTATTAGGTCTTCTTACATACGCCTTATTCTATTTTATTGAAAGGCCTTATTAATATTGACCTTTATTACATATGAATATATTGTTCTACCTATGTGCAGGTTAGGACCCTAACATGTCCGCCCCCTTAAAAATAGCCTTGTCCTCAAGGCTTGAGATGAGGAAATTGTTGCAGAATGGTAGCTGGTTCCCAAGTGGCGTATGTTGGAGTTGTATCTTTCCACTAGACTAGCACTTCCCTAATGGTTCTCTGATGTAGGCGACGCTCATGGTGATCCAAAACTGCTTCTGGTTGTAGCCAAATGGATCCTTCTTCAGCTAACTCTAGAAGGTTGGTTTGAATTTGGCACTTAGCTCCAATCACCTTCTTTAAGCATGAAACATGAAAAACAGGATGTAGCTTTGAATGGTTGGGCAAAGCTAACTGATAGGCGACTTGTCCCACATGCTTGAGCATGGTATAAGGACCATAAAATTTGGGCTCTAGATTCTGACAATGCTCGGCCTTGAGAGAAGTTTGCTTGTAAGGTTGGAGTCGAAGAAACACCTGATCCCCTTCTGCAAATTGCGTTCAGAGCAACCTTGATCTGCTTGTTGCTTCATGCGATTATGTGCCATGACCAAATTCTCTTTGAGGGTACGGAGAATAGCCTCTCGAGTTGTAAGTGTTAGGTCAACCGCCTAGACCTTCGAGGCACCCAGTAAGTATGAGAGAACTGAAGGTGGATTTTGTCCATATACCGCTTCAAAAGGAGTCATGCGTGTAGCTGTATGGTATGACGTGTTGTACCACCATTCAGCTAGGGGTAACCATTGAGCCCACTGATTTTGCTTTTCTGAGGCAAAACACCTCAAATATGTTTCCAAACACTTGTTGACAACTTCCGTTTGGCCATCAGTCTGGGGATGATAAGTTGTGTTGAGATGCAATTATGTCCCTTGTATCTTGAACAGTTCTTGCCAAAAATTGCTTGTGAAAGTTGGGTCGCGATCAATAAAAATAGAGTGTGGCATACCATGAAGCTTGAAGACTTGATCCATGAAGATTTGAGCCATCGTGGATGTTGTAAACAGGTGTTGAAGGGCGCAGAAATGAGCATACTTGGAAAGGCAATCAACAACCACCATGATGACAGATTTATTTCCCGATTTGGGTAAGTCGGTAATAAAATCCATAGAGATATCCTTCCAAATAGCAGGTGGAATCAAGAGCGGTTGTAGTGTGCCCGGTGATTTGATTGTTTCTCCCTTGTTGCATTGACACACATCACATTCAGCTACAAAATTATGAATGTCTTGTTTCATACCATCCCAGAAAAAGGAACGTTTGACCCTATCATAGGTTTTGGTGAACCCAGAGTGCCTTGTTGTGGGTGTAGCATGAAGCTCAGAAAGTACTGTGGATTTAAGCTTTGGTTGTTTACTTAAATACAAACGGACTTTGTATTGAAGTTCCTCATGGAGCCAACAGTACCATGGGGAAGCTGGAGCATTGGACTGCAATTGTTGGATCAACTGTGAACTTTTGGGATCTTGTAGCCATTCCTGGCGAACGGCTTGCAGCCAATCTGGTACAATGAATGAAAGAGAAAAAAGGGATCCTTCATCTTCATATTTTTGGGAAAGTGCATCCGCAACCACATTGTCTTTTCCTTTCTTATAAATGATCTCATAATCATATCCAAAGATTTTAGGCACCCATTTTTATTGTTCTGGGGAGGAAATGCGTTGTTCCAGAAAATACTTGAGGCTTTGATGGTCTGTCTTAATTTGGAATCGTTGCCCCAATAGATAAGGAGGCCACAGATCCACGGCATGCAGAATAGCCAACATTTCCTTTTTATAGATGGATTTGCCCAGATTTCTTTCAGATAGTTTCTTAGTGGTAAAGGCCAAAGGTCGACCCACTTGCATAAGGATAGCACCAATTCCTTTCCCTGAGGCATCACATTCCAACACAAAGGTCTTTGTGAAATCAGGAAGGGTGAGGATTGGAGTGGTGCACATGTCCATCTTCAATGTTTGAAAGGCTTGAGCAGCAGTTGGAGTCCAAGTGAAAGAGTTCTTTTTGAGGAGAGCAGTGAGAGGTGTTGCAATTTTCCCATAATTCTTAACAAACTTGCGATAATACCCTGTTAAGCCTAGAAATCCACGCAATCTCTTAAGAGTCTTTGGGTGAGGCCATTCTTGCATAGCTTCAATATTTTTAGGATCCACCCTGACACCATCTTTGCCAACCAAATGACCCAAGTATTCTACTTATGAGGCGCCAAAAGCACATTTACACTGTTTCAGGAAAATTTGGTGCTGGGCAAGTAGATGGAGAACTCGATCCACATGAGCAAGATGGTATGTCCAGGTTTTGCTATAGATGAAGATATCATCAAAGAAAACTAAGACAAAATGGCGGAGAAAAGGATGGAAGACATGATTCATGAGGCTTTGGAAGGTGGAGGGGGCATTACACAAGCCAAAGGGCATGACCAAAAACTCATAGTAGCCCTCATGAGTTCTAAAGGTAGTCTTGGGAATATCTGCCTCTTTCATACATATATGGTGGTAGCCCGAACGAAGATCCATTTTAGTGAAGAATTGGGCGCCACTCAATTCATCCAAGAGGTCATCAATGACAGGAATGGGGAATTTTTCTTTGATGATAAGTTTGTTGAGGGCACGTAAGTGAGGACACATTCACCAAGAACCTTATTTCTTCAAGACCATGACCACAAGAGACGAATAGGGGCTCGTACTAGGGCGGAAACGCCTGCGGTAAGGAATTCCTGGACCATTTTCTCAATTTCATTTTTTTGGGAAAAGGGGTGACGATACGGACGAATATTGGGAGGAAGGCTTCCTGGTACAAGGGGAATGGAATGATCATGAACACCACGAGAAGGAGGGAGGCCTTGGGGAGTGGAAAAGACCAATTTATGTTTAGAAATGATGGCTTGGAGGTCTTGCGGTACCGAGGGTGTCTTTGTTACTTGTATGGCATGGAGTTGGGCGATAACACCAGAATGACCTTTTTGAGTAGTTTTTCCATGCGATGGGAACTAATGATCTTAGGTGAACCAGTGGTGATGCCTTGGAACTTATATTGGTGGCCCTCCTGGTCGAATTGCATGGTTAAGTCTTTAAAATCCATGAGAATGGAACCCAAAGTCCTTAGCCAGTCTGCACCCAGCACAATGTCACAACCTCCCATGTCGATAGCAAACATATGGGATTTCAGGTGGTAGTCACCAATTTGGAGACGCACATTTTCACAACACCCTCCAAATTTCATGGAACCACCATTGGCAATCATGATTTGGAAATTATTGACGACATGGATGTAGCAATGAGTTTCTTGGGCAATGTGGCGATGAATAAAATTATGGGTGATGCCACTATCAACCAGAATGATGACCTTCTGATGCTTGATGTAACCGATTAGCTTGAGGGTTTGGGGAGCGGAGAAGCTAGTGAGAGCATTGAGGGAAATGACTGGTTCTACTTCGAGAGGGTCTCAGGGAGGGGTTCTGTCAGTGGATTCAGGTGATTCAGACATAGAGGGGATTTCTTCATCTTCTTCTGAAATCTCCTCGGAGATGGCCATAAAAATATTTTGTTCTTTACACTTGTGGCCCGAGAAATATTTGTCATCACAGTTATAACAAAGGCCTTTGAGTTGGCGTTCGTCCATTTCAGCCCAGGTCAATTTTTGGATCTTTAGTGGAGCAGAGGGAGTAGTGGGATTTATTGGTTTAGGGCGAGGGATGAAGGAGGGTTTGCGGTTTTGAGAAGATACAACCTGTTGTGCTTATTTAGCTCTTTTGGTAGCCTCCACCCAACTCTCAGGCCGAGCCATGAGGACATGGGCCCGAATTTCATCCTTGAGGCCGCTGATAAAACACTCTCGAAAAAAGGCATCAAACATGCCCTCTGTTCTAAAAGTTAGGTGCTCAAAGGCAGCTATAAAGTCTTCCACTGTTCCTAATTGTTTCAGCTTTTTCAAATGGTCCAAATGGTTTGTATCAGTGTCAAAGTGTTCATAAAGCTCTGCCACAAATTGTGTCCAAGCAATATACCCTTGACGAGAATTTTTTCTCCATTGCCACCATTGCCAACGTTCTTGATCTAGATGGAGAACACCATACCGGAGTTTGGCCAAGTCATCTGTAATGTTGTATAAAGAGAAGTAATGTTCCATTTGGGTTACCCAACCAGTGGGGTCTGGGCCATCAAATTTGGTCACATCCACTCGCGGAAAGCGTAGGTCACGTTGAAAATGATGGTTCTACAAGGTATGAGAATGAGAGGAATGGTCACCTTCAGTATGTGGGGGTGAGGAAGAGGAAGGATTATCTATAGGGATATGTAGTTTGGTGCAAAGTGCTGAAAATACTGATTCAAGCTGGGTGGTGAGGTCTTGTTTGATTTTGCCCATTGAGGACTGCATGGTTGTATTGATGGCAGCAACATTGGCACTGAGTTGTTTCACTTCTTGTTGGGTCTCAATGAGACCAGATTGCAAGGTGTTGAAGCGAGCTTCCAAGTCTTGGCTATGAGTGTGGGCCATGAGGATGGGGGAACTAAAAAGGGGTGGGCGAGGTAAAAAAAATTTGCCAAAAAAATGATATGGATGAATGTGATAAGGGGGAAGAGATGAATCCAATGGAATAGGTCTGAAATAAATGTGAAAAAAATTCTAGACTTTTTTTTTTTTTTTTTTTTTACGTCCGGTCTGAAGAATACTGTAGAAAGGAAATGCCCAAATGTTTAACCAGAAAGAAATGTGTATTTACTTGGCAACCCGAACACAATTGTGCGGCAATAGATCTTGTATGTTTTAATTTGTTTATGTTTCTATACCCAAGGGTTAGGTATTCAAGGGTTTTCCCTGTGCTATAGCTCTCTGATATACATGTGGGGTCCAACAGTAGTACTCAGCCCAATATATCAGGGCACTAACTAAGGAGGATAGACCGTACCCTTAGTCGTACTACCCGACTACCCAGGTACTAGAGAGTATCTTCCCGAGTGTTGTTCTTGGTGACACTATAGCAGTCAGGCGATCAATTGGTTTATCTAAAGAGGGCTTCAAGTAATCTAGGTCGATCCATACACAAGTGATGTCTGATGCGCTACCACTCGAAGGGGTACCAACAGGGGTTACAAGGGTGGCCAATAGATGTGCGCTTAAGTACCACTTGTATTTCCTGCGTGTATGAATCCCTCAACCGCGGGTTTATACGTGTAACGACAGATCTATGTGGCTTAAAGACGTCGGAATACATATCTACCCTGGAAAAAAAAATTAACCCACACTTTCTGTCGAGGAAAGTGCTTTGATACCACTTGTAATATACCAGATATAAAATGTATGCAGAATAGAAATAAAATGCTAGTAATGGCAGAATAACAGCAATATAACCAGAACATTCACCACAATAACATTGAAATGATATAAGAATAACAACAGAAATAGCACTTTGAATCTGAAAGCAATGTTCACGGGCCTCTTTGAGGGGGCAACCTCCAGTTGAGAAAAGCTCTATTACAATAATATCCAAGCTAGGGTTCTCATACCCTCGACTCCTAGTTATACTAAAAAGAAGCATCTAGAGGAAGATCCTTCTAGAAGCGGAAGCTTCTATTAGGTCTTCTTACATCCACCTTATTCTATTTTATTGAAAGGCCTTATTAATATTGACCTTTATTACATCCGAATATATTTTTTTACCTATGTGCGGGTTAGGACCCTAACAAATGTAAGGTAGAATACATCGAAGGTTGAAGGCCGAAGTACGTGGCGATGAATTCTGGAACTTCAGAACTCCGGAACTTCGAACTTCGGGAGATTTGAGGATATAAGAGAGTGTGTTAAGCATCGAAGTGTCAAAGTTCCCTTGTTGTAGTGTCCATTTCCAATCGGATGGTCTCGTGTACACCATGATGATGTGGCATGCCTAGATAATTCCACGTGTTGTCATGGGATTGGTTGCAAGTTATGTATGGGACCCCCACCCCTTGTCAAGTCTAAACCATCTGTTAAGTGAGGATAAATATCAGCCTTCAGATCTTTAAGGGTGAACAGAGATCCACCACGGATCCCAGTGAGGAAAGAGACTCTGGGACTTCGAGTCTCCGGGGATGTTTTCAGATCTGCACAAAAATGAGGAAGGGTCGAAGACCCGATACTCGAGAAGTCTCCAAAGTGATATTCCAAGTAACCCCTCCTTCTGCAAACACATCACTACCAGAGAATGAAGAAATGGGTCACGATAGTGCCATGTCAGACGGCACGAGAGAAGTTATGCCATGTGGATTCTACATGGCAAAGGGGGTGGCCATTGGCCAATGATGCTCCGAAAACTTCAAAAGGCCATAAATTTCAAACCAAGACTCGGCTTTGGACAAGGTTTCAGTCGTTAGAAAGATCTCAGTGAGCACACAACAATGGTGTCCTCATTCAAGGATTCAGGGAGTTGTAGGAAAGCAAAAAAATTATACCCCCGTCCCTTAAAAAGGATACTTAGGGGGTTGGGTGTGTGACATACCACCTAAGAGGGAAGTGGAGGATGAAATCCAAGTATTTCCATACTCCCCCTTGTCGAATATTGGGATGTATAAATAGTTTGTTCTAGAAGAAAACGAAGTAAAGAAGCATTTGTAGCAGTTGTTGGAGCAGGGTGTGATTTGACCAAGTACCTCACCTTGTGGGTCACCCATTATAATCATTCCCAAGAAGGATGGGACATGGAGAATGTGTATCGATTATAGGGAATTGAACAAGATTACATTGAATAATCGATATCCTTAACCCAGGATCGATGATCTATTGGACCAATTGCAGCGTGCCAAGTACTTCACTAAGTTGGATTTGAAATTTATATATCACCAGGTATGATTCAAGGAAGAAGATACCTAGAAGACTGCATTCAAGAGAAGGTAAGGTCTCTATGAGTGGTTGGTTATTCCATTTGGTTTATGCAACGAACCAACTACATTTATGAGACTAATGAATGATGTGTTACGCCCTTATCTAGACTCATTTGTTATTTTCTATTTTGATGATATATTGGTTTATAGTGCTACCTAGGAGGAGAACATCTCACATCTTATGCATGTGTTAGAGTCCCTGAATAAGTACCAACTACTGGCCAATCTCAGGACATGTGAGTTTGCTCGATAGTCTTTGGTGTATCTAGGGTATGTGATCAATGGAGGAAATCTCAAGATAGATCTCGCCAAGATCGAGGCCATCATGAAATGGATAATTCCTACAAATTACACAGAAGTTAGGAGCTTTGTTGGGGCATAATGATACTTACAGAAGTTCCTAGATTTGTTTTCAGCAGTAATTGCACCACTCCACACGATAACAATGGGCAGTTAGAGATTCCAATGGGGGGAGAATTAGAAGAATACCTTTGATGAGACAAAAAGAAAGATCATTCAAGAACTAGTGCTTGCAGAAGCCCTTCTAAGTGGAGACAAATGCAAGTGGGTATGCCATGGGAACAATATTGATGTGGGAAAGAAGGCATGTCTGCTATATTTCTGAAATATTTCATGGGGTGGTTCTCAACTACCCTACCTACAAGAATGATATCTATTCCTTGGTACAAGTTGTCAAAAAGTGGAAGCACTATCTAATGGGAAAAGAGACCATCATCCATACAGATTACCAGTCGCTCTAGTATTTGCAGGCCTAGAGTAAGTTACAGCAAACTAGGCACTGCAAATGGATGGGGTTCTTATAGCGGTTTCATTTGGTCATAAAGTATAATAAGTGTAGCACAAATAAGTTGGAATACATGCTTTCAAGGCCACCCACATTGAATATTACAGCTTTGGGAACTCTAATGCACATGAAGCCTTTTACCCATGATGAATACAAAGAGGCATACACAGAAGATGAGGAATTCAAGGAGGTGTTTTAGTGGCTACATGGGCCAAATTCATATAGAAGAAGGTGACAGAAAGGTTGAATATCATTTCCAGGATGGTTCACTCTGCAATCTTGACAAGATCTGTGTCCCTAAATTTGAACGACTACAGCTTATCAGGCTCACACCTCCAAGCTTGCGGTACATTTTGATGTTGGGAAGACATTTTTAAACTTACAGAGACATGTGTACTAGCTCAAGATGCAAGAATATGTAGCATGTATACTTTGTTATACCAACAAGCTCAGCAACATGAAGCAAGGTCTATACCATCCCTTACCTGTACCCACTCAACCTTGGGAAAAAATTTCCATGAATTTCGTGGGAGGGTTACCAACAACCTAGAAGGGACGTGATTATTTATTTGTGGTAGTTGACAGGTTTAACAAGATGTGCATTCTCATGCCATGTAAAAATACCATTAGCATACAAGAAGTGGCAAACAAGCTCTTTGAACAGGTCTGGATGCACTTTGGGATACCAAGGGCCATCATCTCAGAAAAAGATACCATATTTCTCAGTGCATTTTGAAATACATTGCGGGAGAACATGGACACTAAGTTGAATAGGTCTACAATATTCCATCCACAAACACATGGGTGGACAGAAGTAGTCGACGGGACTTTGGTGCAACTTTTGAGTGGTTACAATCAAAAGCATCCGGAGACCTAGGATGAAAATTTGATCTATATACGACACTCTTATAATAGAGCAATTCACACTTCTAATGGTAAGTCACATTTTGAAACTTGCTTTGGATATTTTCCACCTTCACTCTTAGATGTTGTATATGGACAACAAGGAGGAGTGAGGGAGGACCCCAAAGGAGATGCATTAAAGGGAAAAAAAATGTTGAGAAGATCAAGAAAATCCATTTACAACTACAGGAGACACTGAAGAATTTTGAGGAAAAGTAAAAGGCTAGACATGACTAGCACGGAACATAGAGAACATTTAGAGTGGGAGACAGAGTATGGTTACAACTGAATAGGGAAAGATTATAGGGTCCTAATAAGAAGATCAAGGCTCTGGGATATGGTCCTTTTGAGTTATTGGAGCAGATACTACCTTCCATAGAGGATTTAGCACCAGATGCTCAGGCACAGTTGGCAGAGGACACATTTTTGCATAAGCAGTCCAGAACTACAAGACAAGGGAAGCATGACCTTTGGCAGGTTGGGTTGAAAGGAAAACTTCCAAGCAAAGAAAAGTGGTACTCCAGGGGGAAGGTAGAGGAAAATTTTCCACACCTCATTCAGTAAAGATTTTGGAGACCAAAATCCTCCCTAAATGGGGAAGTATGATCTGGATTGGATCATTATATTATTTTTCATCTATCTTGATGCTTTCGGAGTGAAAAAAATTAGAGGAATCAACCTGCAAGAGCATTTTAGTGGCAGGTCCCAGTTTCGAAAATTGGGGTCTAAAACATTTCGAAGTCATTTTGAGGCATCAAACAAAATTTTGGGGGGTTAAAAATTTCTCAACATAACTCGGACCCATTGACGCTATTCTACACATCGAAGCCTTTCCAGCAGTGCAAAAATTGCATCAAACGAAGCTCGTATGCAAAATTTATGCCTCTCGCAAGTTGACCTGACATGTTGACCACCATGGTATGAGAGGATGTCACGTCAGCCCCTAGAAACGATGGGCAGTAAGTTATGCCTCTCTCAAGGTCACATAATCGTTTCTTCCCATTGTTTTTGGCCAGTTGGTGTTAGGAAGATAGTTGTCAACTTACAGAGGCATGTGTACTATCCTAAGATGCAAGAATATGTAGCACGGTATATTAGAGATGTATACTTTGTTGTACCAGCAAGCCCATCAACATGAAGCAAGGTATATACCATCCCTTACCTGTACCCACTCAACCTTGGGAAATAATTTCCATGGATTTTGTGGGAGGGTTACCAACAACCTGGAAGGGACATGACTATTTATTTGTGGTAGTTGACAGGTTCAGCAAGATGTGCATTATCATGCCTTGTAAAAACACCATCAGCGAACAACAAGTGGCAAACAAGCTCTTTGAACAGGTCTGGACGCACTTTGGGATACCAAGGAGCATCATCTTAGACAATGATACCATATTTCTCAGTGCATTTTGGAATACAATGTGGGAGAAAATGGACACTAAGTTGAAGAGGTCTACAGTATTCCATCCACAAACACATGGGCAAACAAAAGTAGTCAACTAGACTTTGGTGCAACTTTTGAGGGGTTACAATCAGAAGCATTTGAATACTTGGGATGAAAATATGATCTATATACAACAATATTATAATAGAGCAATCCACACGTCTAATGGTAAGTCACCTTTTGAAACTTGCTTTGGATATTTTCTACCTTCACTCTTAGATGTTGTATATGGACAACAAGGAGGAGTGAGGGAGGACCTCAAAGGAGATGCATTAAAGGAAGAAAAAAATGTTGAGAAGATCAAGCAGATCTATTTACAAGTACAGGAGAAAATGAAGAAGTCTCGGGAAAAGTACAAGGGTGGACATAACCAACACGGAATAGAGAGAACACTTAGAGTGGGAGACAGAGTAAGGTTACAGTTGAATAAGGAAAGACTACAGGGTCCTAATAAGAAGACCAAGGATCTACGGTATGGTCCTTTTGAGTTATTGGAGCAGGTCCTACCTTCCATAGAGGATTTAGCACCAGATGCTCAGGCAGAGTTAGCAGAGGACACATTTTTGCAGAAGCAGTCTAGAACTACAAGACAAGGGCAGCATGACCTTTGGTAGGTTGAGTTGAAAGGACAACTTCGAGGAAAAGAAAATTGGTACTCCGGGGAGAAGGTAGAGGAAACTTTTCCTCACCTCATTCAATAAATCTTTTGGGGACCAAAAGCATCCCTAAATGGGGAAGTATGATCTGGATTGGATCATTATATTATTTTGTATCTATCTTGATGCTTTCAGAGTGGAAAAATTTGGAGGAAACATCTTGCAAGGTCATTTGAGAGGCAAGTCCCAGTTTGCAAAATTGGGGTCCAAAACCTTTCGAAGCCATTTTGAGGCATGAAACGGCATTTTCGGGGGTTAAAAATTTCCCAACATAGCTCAAACCCTTTGACGTTATTCTACACATCGAAGCCTTTCCAACAGTGCAAAAATTGCATCAATCAAAGCTTGTATGCAAAAGTTATGCCTCCCACAAGTTCACATGTTGTGTTGACCACCATGATACGAGAGGATGCCATGGAAACCCCCGTTACTCACGCATATGGAGTTAGCCACATATGTAATTTCAAGAAGATTCTAGAAGGCTCAAAACTCTATCACAATTGAAGGTCAAGGAAGTCAAAAACCTAACCCTAGATGGTTATCGCACTATGTTGAATATCAGGCCACTGGAAAGAAAAGGGGTTCCATTCTATATTATTGTATTTTGTTCCATAGTTGAGCAGAGCAACAAGGAGTGGGATATTACAGAGCATAAGAGAGGGGGTTAATTTTCTGTAGCATCCTAACAAACCACGGGTCTCAAATAACTCCATAAAGAGTGTCTTCTCCTTTGTACTTGCATTATTTCTATACCAAAGAAAAGAGAGTGGAGCAGCCTCCCTTTCTATTTGGGTTTTCTCCCGTAAGGGTTTCCCAGAGAAAATATTTGTGTCATTTTGTGGATGGTGTGTGATTTTATTAAATATTGTTCTATATTTTTTGTTTTTTATCTATTTCATGCATAAGCAAAAAATCGATAACTAAATATTCTGTAAATCTAAAGGAATTTAACCTTCATAAGTAGATTTCAGTTTTATTTATTAAATCTCTTGTGACAAATTGTTTTAGTTAAATATCTATGACAATTTAAAAATCAACTATACTCTATGCAATATCTCTATGTTATTTCTTATAACTATCTTCATTTCACTATCATCATAATCCGAATCACTTTCATACTAAAGAAAGCACCTCACAATTAATAATTAATTAGAATATCACATCTTTTCACTTACCATTTGAATTTACAATAAGAGAATCCCCTTCAACAACTAATGTTGATATAACAACTAATGTTGATATAACAACCCTCTACCACATGAATTTAAATGTGAATGTGACTAAACCAACTCTTACTTCTTTTGTTGCAAACCTTTCCTTATTCAAAATTATGACTCAATCAAAAACACCTCTATTCTACATTCTATGCATTTCTTCTTAGTATGACAAATTCTTTTCTTTTGTGACTTTTTATGTGTCATTTTTCAAACACTTTTGCATCCAAATCTTTAATTTGTTTGAATAAGGAGACTCCAAGCAATGTTATAAATCAAGTTAAATAATGAGGATGTCCTTAAATTTTTTAAACAACCATCATCATTAAATAATAGTGTTTTTCAAATACACCCATTATCATTATTGATTTCTCAACAATGCATAGGAAAATTAAAAATGTGCAACAAGTTTTAAGAAAATCAATGAAAATTCTTATTCCAAAACAAGTCCATAAAGTTTATCTATCCCTCTCCTTAAAAGTCGTTAAGTCTATATATCCCTCTCATATGTTAGAAGACATATCATGATGAGGCATGGATTTACCTAATCAACCATGCTTTTCTTTCAGGGTTATGAAAGCACTTCACCTTTAATAATTAATTAGAATATCACCCATTTTGATATTTGAAGTCATAATAAAGAAAGCCCCTTTTACAACCAACAATAATATAACATTCTTCTACCACAAATTTAAATGTGAATATAGCTAAACCAACTCTATTTTTTTTCACTCCAACTCATTCCTTCTTGCAAATAATGAGTCTATGAAAACATATATTCTGCATTCTATACATCTCTTTTTATTATCACAAATTCTTTGTTTGAGTACTCTATATATATGTCATTTTTCAAAGATACTCTTACATCTTTAATTTGCTTGAAAGGGGAAACTCTAATCAATGTTATAAATCAAGTTAGATAATGGGATGTCTTCGGAATTTTTTAAATATAGCCATCATTATTAAATAGTATTTTTCAAATTCAACTATTTTCATCATTAATTTATGGAAAATGTATAAGAAAACTAAAAATTTGCAAAAAAAAATTAAGAATAATTAAAGAAGATTCTGGTCTTAGACGTTTCTATGTCTATATATCCCTCTCGTTGAGAGTCATTAAGTCTATATATCCCTCTCCTTGAATGTTGGAAGACATCTCACGACAAGGTAGGATTTTTTTAACCATTCACCCACATCTCTCTTTCACGTTGAAGAGAGTGCCTCGCCTCTAATGATTAATGGCATGATGAAAGAACGTGATAGTCTAAACCAACTCCTTTTTTTTTGGGTCATAACTCTTCCCTTCTACGAAATTACAGCTCAATCAAAACACCTTTATCATGCATTCTATCATCTATTATTATTGTCTTATTGTCAAAAATTCTTCAACTTTAGGATTTTATATATGTCATATTGAACATATTCTTGCACCCAATTCTTTTAATTTATAAATCAAGTTAAATAGCGGTGATGTCTCTGAATTTCTCAAACGCAACGATCAGTGTTTTTAAACAGCAATCGTCATTATTAATTTCTCAACAATGTATAAGAAAGTAGTAAATTTGAAAAAAGAGTTAGGAAAATCAATAAAGTTTTATGTCCCCATACCGAAGTCCAGTCACGGGCCTCGCAGACCTCCGGTTGAGGGGCGGAAAACACCCAACGTTCCCAGTCATCGTGCAGCACCGATGTCTTTGGTTCGGTGGCAAGGCCAAACCGACTTACTCAACCCGGGATACACCTTCATCTTATTTTGTTCGTTACTTAAGTTATGTTTTCGTTTTTCTTATACTTAGCTTCAACAATAAAGAGAAACTATTCATACACAATAGAAACGAAACATATATGTGGCTGGTCGAACCAGCCTAATACCCAAGTCTTTTTTACACAAAACAGAATAACAGTGTGTCGAGCCCAACACTCGTGTCACACAAAGAAATTTTGTACAAAGGAGCTTTCGCTCTATTACAAAGAACTTGTGCGAAAACAATACAACTCGTCTTCGATGAGTTGCTTTCGTGTGCCCTTCCTTCGTCACTACAGTTGAACAAAACTCTTCATGCTTCGTCTATGCAATGCATGTGGTTCTTCCTTAATGCGCATGTCCCCTTGCTCGGTTTAGACTTGTCTTTGTCTCATATTGGAGCGACCTCCCTTCACTACCACAGTTTGTTTGTTCACCAGCAACCTTCAAGAAAAACTTTCCCAACCTTTTCTTTATTTCAGCCTCCCCAAGGCAGCTCAAGTCACCCACCAGGGTCAACTTAGCTCCTTGAGGGGAGCTCGCCCTCTCTACTTGGTCATTGCCTCATAACTCCCCAATCTGTGATAATAAAGAATGTCTCATGCCAACTCCAACCTTGTCTGCTTCCCAAATGACTTCCTCCTTTGGCTTATATAGACGCGCGGCCTTCCCAACCGATGTGTTTGTTCACCATGGAGTGACGCGTATTTTGGTTGTTTTGTCCACTTAGTGAATCAGGTCGACTTTCCAAAGTGCACACTACATTTTCATGGGTGTGCTCTTACTTATCCAACGTGTTTCCTTCATTTTAGGGTGACTAATTCAAGTTCGTGACCACTTCGTCGACTAATCTCTTGGCTAAGCGTCTAATGCACATTTTCCCTTCATTCGGTCAGCTCCCCTTGGCACGGCGAGCGCCCAAGGCATCCAAGCTAACCATCTCATGTTCTTCGTTCATTCAGTTGGTTGAACGCGTCCAATCTAACCATCTCCTTGTCGAAGCGTCCAACTGATGCCTTTCGTTTCGGTGGGGCATATGTCTTCCATGAAGCACCCACCTTTCCCATGGCTTCGTTCAAGATTTCACCTTAACATTTGTCACAAGCAATCTTGGTGAAGTTGTCTTTGGCACGACGCGCAACCAAAGAACCCAACTTCGCCATATAAAAATGTTGTTGCCTCTATGGACCAAACCGAGCAC